>CATIWK010143734.1:0-38539 GCA_949634005.1 Mallotus japonicus | reverse complement strand
ATACAGAAAATATACAAAAAGTATACAGAATATACATTAAAGTGAACCAGAGTTATGTTCAACTCTGGTCGAGAGGCGATCGCCTCAACGATGAGGCGATCGCCTCATACCTAAGAGGCGGCGCCTCTATGAAGAGGCGTCGCCTCCTCAGCAGAGCAAATTCACCTCAGGCTTGAATAATTTCTCAAAACTCAAGTATTTCAGGTATATATATGCAAATAAGCTCAAGACAGAAATTCAATCACTCAAATAGCATATATTCACGTAATCATGCTCACATATAGCATCATATAATCAACAAGACACTCAAAAGAAACTAAAATTCAACAATTTAATGCTTTTTATGCAAAAGTAGAGCTTTTAAGCTTAAAAATGAAAATTCTCACTGAATGAAGATTTCTTTGAGCTCCTAACTCGACCCTCAGAACTTGTTTGGTGGTTGAATGCAAGAGAGATCCCTCTTCTCTTCAAAGAAATGATCTTTTCAAGTGTAAATTCCCTTCTTCTTACTCCTCTTCTTTGGTTTCTCTTGTTTTTCTCACTTTCAGGACGTTTTTCTTCTTCTCCCCTTTTTTCTCTTCCTTTCTCTTTTTTTTTTCAAAGTCCAGGCCCTCTTTTTTTAAAAAATCTCCCTTAGTCCCTACTTTAAACCTCTCTTCTTTTTTTTCAATTTTCTTAAGATTTTTGTTTAATTCCCCACCAAGCATTTTTTCATCATTGCTATCTTCTTTCCAGCTCATTTTTTGCCTCAAAAGTCTTTGTTTTTGTTCAAAAACGGAGCTGGGGTCAGTTGGTAGCTTTTGAGTAAATGCAGCAATAAATAGCATTTATTGCTGCATTGGACAGGTGTGATGAGGCGCCACCTCATCGATGAGGCGTCGCCTCATCATGTCCAAGGTGTAGAGGCGATCGCCTCTTCACCCAAGAAACTTATGGGCCTCAGGCCCGAAAGGCCTGGGCCGAGCCTTGGACAATGTGGGCTTGGTGTTTCGGGTTGGGTTTGGAGGAATCAAGCTGGGTTTAAGTGTTCGGACCTATTCTAAGAAGATTTGAGACTTTCTTGCATTCGAAGTACGGACTTGTTCATCACCGGGCTTCGTTGCGGGCTCAAACAGAGTGTGTCTACAATAATAATATGATAAATATAATATAAATTTGGACTAAATTGAACAAAATTATTTGGACTATATTGAAACAAATCATCAAAAATGATTGTTATTGAAATTTTTAAAAAAAGAGGTGGAAATGCATAAAGTAAAAAGCTGGCTGCATATATGCAGCCAACTTTACAGAATATACAAAATGGAGAAAAAAAAATGGCTGGATTGGAGAAAAAAAGGCGCTGCATGTTGACTAAATAACGCAGGATTGGAGATGCCCTTAGAAATATAAAAATTGATGATGATGTGTTGTGTTGTGGAACTGGGATTTGGAGTAATCACTAATGCTTTGTGAATTGTTACACACATACAAGCAAGGAATAAAGTTCAGCATTTGATTGTTCTCACTCAAAGGGAAACACAAAATGTTCTCAATAATTCACCTTTAAAATTGAAGAAATTTAAAGAAATTACATTCATCAATCATAAATATTTACTTACCAACAACCATTAAAATCAATTTATAATAATATTCTCACTTAAGTAAAATTTTAAAATTTTAGTTATGATGTAGTTCTATAATTTTTATAATTTTATTAAAATTTAATTGAATTAATTAAAATTTAATAAATTTTAATATCAATAGCTTAGAAAAAAATAAAAATATGAACTTTTTATTCTTCAATAATGTTTAGTTCGTAAAATAACAGTTTAATACTTAATTTTTTTTAAAAATACTAAAAAAATGTAAATCAATTATGCTTTATATTTTTATAAAATTAATTTTCATAATGTTTTTTGTTGAATTTTTTTTAATAAATTTTTATATTTTTTAAAAATAATTTTCATCTTCATTTGAGGATTTTTTTCCTTAAGAAAAATTACTCTTCCATTATTTTTTTTTTATAAAATTGCAAATGAATCCAATCTTTTATAAGTTATTAAAAATTTAACTGAATAAAAATTTTGTTAGTTTCTTAAATTTATTTATTAAAATATTTAATATATAAATAAAATTTGATTTAACCATGAGAGTTGATTGTTGTGCATACTGTTATATTGCTCGTGAATAAAGATCGAGATTACATACCGAAGAGCTTAAGCATGGAGCTGAAACCCAACTCAACCGATCAACCACACACAAACGACTGGTCTCCAATAGCATGGACTCTCTTCTCCAAGCTGAGGGACCAATCACCCTTAATTCAGTGCATAACCAACTTCGTTTCTATGGATATAATGGCCAACACTCTCTTATCAGCTGGTGCATCACCAGCCATGATACATTCCATTGAAGAAATCCCCGATTTCACTCCTCACACTCAAGCTCTCTGCATCAACATCGGCACTATTACTCCTAACTGGCTACCTGCTATGAAGGCTGCAGCTGAATTAGCCACCCAGTTAGGAAAACCTTGGGTTCTTGACCCAGTTGCTGCTGGAGCTTCCAGTTTCCGGTTGAAGTCTTGTTTGGAACTTGTGGGTTTGAATCCTACAGTTATTAGGGGAAATGGGTCTGAGATTATTGCCATATCAAAGGCTTCTCTTGGTTCTTCTAAGGTATTAAAGCTTTATGCTTTCTGTTTTTCTTTATTTTATTATCTGTAGTCTCTTCAATTTTGTAATCGGGTTGTGTTTTTCAAGGTTGTAGATAGTTCCCATGAGTCAATATATGCTATACAATCAGCAAAGTCTTTAGCTTTAACTTACAATTTGAAGAAAGCCTTCAACTTTTCTTTCTGGGAATTTAATTATTTTATTTATTTCGCTACAATTTTGTGACCGGGTTTTGATTTTCAAGGGTGTAGATAGCTCCCATGAGTCAATGGATGCTATAGAAGCAGCAAAGTCTTTGGCTTTATCAAGTGGTGCTATAGTTGCTGTTTCAGGTGCTGTTGATATTGTTACTGATGGAAGCAGAGTTGTTGGTGCTCATAATGGGGTACCTATGATGCAGAAAATTACAGCAACTGGTTGTGCAGTCACTGCTCTCATTGCGGCTTTTGTGGCTGTTGATCCATCACATGCTTTTGAAGCAACAGCTTCAGCGTTGTCCATTTTCGGTATTGCTGGTGAATTGGGTATGGAAATGGCTAAAGGTCCAGCTTCATTACGGATGCACTTAATTGATTCTCTTTATGGACTTGATCAAGCTGCTGTGCTTTCGCGCTTAAAGATTGCTAGCCTGAAATGATGCAGTAAGAACTTTATACAAATGGTATTACTATTTTAGTAGTTTATAGTGGTCAAATTAATACTCAACAAGAGTATGAATCGATCCAAAAATCGAAACAAAATCCACAAAAATTGTAAATTTTGCTTAATCACTGAGTGAGAATAGTATCTGATATATCCAATATAATACATATTTTCTCAGGCAATAGCATGCTCCTATTTTACTCTTTTTTTTCTTTTTGATATTGAGCAGCTGTTATTTGTGTAGTGTCTGAATTGTTGCTTGTGAGTTGTGACTTGCCCTCTCTTGACTCCTTCCTCCCTCCTTCAACTGTACACTAGATGAGTTATGGCATAAAAGTGTTGGAAAAGTATGTCACAACTTGCATCTGGTCTATTTTCATTTAACTCTGGAGCTAAGTGGCTCCATTTTTTATAATCATGCTCAAAGAAATGACTCTTTGAGTCTGCTAATTTTTTGTGTCGAAGACAGAAAGCGGTAGCAATGGATTCTTTTGTCAAAATGATTCATTGACATTTCTGTTTAAAACATCTAATACATTTGATAGTACAACAGACTCATTAACAAAGAGAAACTGCAATATTGACCACATTTTCACACAAACAATCCCACAACAATTCGGTTAAGCGACACACTTAGTAAGTTATATGAACAATTATCCTCAGTAATGTTTCTACACCGTCAATGAAATGCTGACCGGTTGGGATGAGTCCTCGTAGTTCAGCAATCCCAACAGCATTCTTATACTTGCCAGTTCCACCGGTTACTGACAGATGTGACATTGCACTTCCAATCTTGTATATGCCATAGAAATTGAGGCTGTCCCCAAATTCTCCTCCTTCAAAGAAGGCTGTAAATGCCATCATCTGTGTGCTCCCGTCTGCTGAACTAGCCACATAAACTCCTTGTGCTTTTCCCAATTGCTGTGAACCAAGTTCAGGGCTGGTGGTCAAAACATCATCGATGACAGTGATTGTTCCGAATCCTAGTCCCAATCCATCCGGTCCTAGTTGAGTTTGAACTTGATTATTTGGGTTCTGACCGTTAGGTTCTCCTGCAAAAGTTGTACCAGCTAAGCCAGTTCCTAACGGAATGCCATTGAGACCATTAACAGTTGGAATGGCACCATTAGCATTAGGGATAGCTACTGCACCATTTGGAGGAATAAATCCTATTGGCTTAGCAAAGGGTACTTGACCGCTATATATGTTTCCCAGCAGGCCGGTGATCGGCCTGGCAGTAGGGTTATTTCCCCCAAGAATGTCGTGCATGTACAACTCCAGAACAGGTTCTTCACCAGCTGCAGTAGGAGTGACAGCAGCCACATGCATTGTTACATGTATAGTAGCAATCAGTACCACAACGAAAATAAATGGCTTGAACATCCTATAGTTTCTGTATTTGGAGTTCTTGAGACTATAATTGTTGGAAGATGGAGGATTTTTGGACAAGTATGCAAGTGGGCTGTGCACCTTGCTGCTTAAATAGAAGGCAATAGAAGAAGGAACATGGAGCAGGTGTGAGAGTTGGAAGGTGGTGAAGTTGTTGGAATTGCATTAGTTATAGAAAGTTCAAATCATACTGTCTTAGGTACATCTAGTGATTCTTCATTCTTCTTTATGCATTATAGATACAATATACAGAAGTGGACTCTGATCGATGTTTGATCCATTTTGCCAAAATGGTCAAATATTGAATGCATCATGGTTCAACCATTCCAAAATCTCAGGTTTTCCTTTAAATTAATTTAAATTTAGGCAGATCAATGATTTTTTTTTTATTGGACATGCAAATTTGAATTTTGTTTGTTAATTTCTATTTTTCAATTATTTTCTGGTACAATTACATAGAATAAATGAGTCAAATAATAACTTGAATTTCATAAGTGACATCAACTTCAGTTTCAGATACTTTGCAAAGGACTTAATTACCGCAGTTTAGCCTCTTGGAATGCCACACACCACTTTAGTTGAACATGACATATTTTTGGATATACATCATCTAAAACTGAACTTTTTTGATCTCACCACAAATAAAAAGTAAAAAAGAAGTGAACTTACTCAACATACATAATCTGTAAAAGGGATAACAGGCTTCGGTTTTCTTGGAATATATATATATGTATAACTTTCCCCTCCAATTCCTCTATTCAGTGTTTACTAATTGGGGCTGTGTTCATGGGCATAGACTGCTAAACAAGTGACTTTTTAACGCTTTTAAAGAGTCTGAAGGGGATAATTGTTGCTGACAGGGTGGTATTCAATTAAGATTTTTAAAGACATCTATATACTTTTTTTAAGTGAATAACTTTTACAGAGTTTATAAACTTCTAACGACTTTTATAGAATTTATGAAATTGTCAATGATTTTCATAGATTTTTTTTGAAAAACTTTTACAGACATTGACCAACTTTTATTTTGAAGACGGTACCCTAATTATGAAAAAGCAAAATACAAGAATCGGCCAATAGCGTACAATTTATAACAACAAACAATTTATTCCAAAAAAAAAAATATCAAACAATAAAACAGCTCTTTTATTTTTTAATTCAACCGGAATTATAACATGAGAAAAGTAAAAGCAAATGGGTCAAAGACTAGCCAACAAAACCTTTTAATAATTCAGCATTAAAATTTTTGTGTCAACAAAATTAAGTAAAATCAATTTCACGGTGATGATGATAAACGGAATTGTATATATACATATATACATATAAATTTAACAACAAAATTATACATATGCACATATATTCATCAATTTGTATTCAATCACCATAAAAAAAAATCATAAAATATTTCTTAATGATTCAATATGGTTGAAGAAAAACCAGATTGTTCAAAGTTGCTTTTTTCTTTTTTCTCTCATTTTCTATACTAGAATAAAAAAGTCGGTTGAAATCTTGAGAGGGAATGAAAGAAAATATTTTAGATTTTGTATTTATTCCATCACATAAAAAGTCTATAAAAGTATATAAAAGTCTAATGTCTATAAAAGTCAATGACATTTTGAATATTATCTTACTTTTATAGACTCTATTAAAGTTGTAATTAAATAATTTTTAACTTTTGCATACTTTTTTTAAGTTTTTAAAAATCTTAATTGAATATTCCCTTACTTTCCTAGAGTATAAAAGTTTTAATTGAATACCACCTAACTTTTGAAACCAATTAAAATCTTTTAAAATCCTAATTGAATACACCCTGTAAATTTGCTCAAACTTGACAAAAAAAAATATAATATTTGGTAGCATGTAATGGATGTTGATGATATCAAAATGGTAAACTTAGATTATTAGTTTCAAATATTTGTGGTGATGAACACTTGCAAAATTCTTAGAACAGATTTACAAACCAAAAGATAGATAAAACAATATATATATATATATATATAGCAAAAATAATTTCCTGGCTTCATTTCCAGACCCAAATCACATCTGCTCTTTAGTTTCTGCTGACTCTCAATGGCTTAGATAGACAGTGATTCTCAACAATGTCTCAGCACCATCTGTAAAATGTTGACCTGGGGGTATAAGTGATCGCAGTTCGGCAAAGCCGCTTGCATTCTTGAATTTACCAGTCCCACCGGTCACTGAAAGACGTGAAATGGTGCTTCTGATCTTGTATATGCCATAGAAGTTAAGGTTATCTCCATATTCACCTCCTTCAAATATGGCAGTAATTGCCATCATCTGAGCAGTCCCGTCTGCTGAACTTGCAATGTAAACACCCTGAGCTTTGCCTATAATCTGTGAACCCAATTCAGGACTAGTGGTTAGTATGTCGTCAATGACAGTAATCGTTCCGAATCCGAGTCCTAATCCATCAGGTCCTAGTAGGGTTTGAGGATTGTTTGACTTTGTTCCAAAAGAAGCACCACCCAAACCAGTACCTAGTGGGATGCCATTTAAGCCATTAACAGTTGGAATGGCACCGTTAGCATTTGGAATGGCTACTCCACCTTGTGGTGGAAGGAACCCTAGTGGCTTTGCAAAGGGAACTTGACCGCTGTATATGTTTCCCAGCAAGCCAGTTATTGGCCTTGCTGTTGGGTTACTGCCTCCAAGAATGTCATGCATATATATCTCAAGAACTGGTTCCTCTCCTGCTGCTGATGCAGGGTCAACTGCAGTTGTAGTTGCTGCATACTCTAATGCAATTAGCAACACAAACACAATAGAAATCGATAATCTGTTGCGCATTTTCAATCCGCGTTTCCAATGTTCTTGATCTCTTAAAGATTGTGAGGATAATTTACCAGGGCTATAATCCATGATGTTTTTATAGTAGACATAAAACAGAAACATGGAGTTCTGAAGGTGGTGAAGTTGTTAGAAATTTTCCTACATTTGACAGTTTTTAGTCAGAAAATTGCAGTTTATTAACAAGTGGCATTTGGTGAGTGGATAAGGTGTATCCAAAGACTGGAATTACCATACGCTGAGGTAATTAGAGATATGGTGGAACAGTAGTCAAAGATTTACATACCCGAATTCGATTAGTTTCTTCTTCATAAGCCTTAATCAAGTTTATTAGTAACATTAGCAGATGAATATATGCTCTAATATGGTGTGGCAGGTACAACTGAACCAAAAATATGTGATGACAGATCTCTAGGCATTTTTCTTTTCTTTTCATTATCAATCAATAGCAAGAAACTTAATACATGGTGCATTAGTTTCATTAAACATTGGCTTAAAGATTCGTCTTATAATAAAAAATGGTGAAGAATATATATCTATTTGTCATATTTTTCATCTGGTGGTTGTATTGGGTCCTTCCAGATCCATGACTTTAGGCTGTCTCACTACTGGGGAAATCAATTTCCATACTGCACAAGACACAAGTAAGATGAGCACAGCAGAAACAAGAAACTTAACAAACCTTGAGACATTTTTGGTTCCCCAGATCATGGAAAAGCATATACATAAAGACTACTTACAGTATATTGTGGCTGCAAACCACTCGTTCACAATTTTTACCCATGTACTTGCCCAGCCAACATCAATACTCCACCTTATATATACATGTAGATTGAGTTGTTTAAGGACGTACACATGCAAAATTTAATGTTTAAAACAGCAGCTAACCGATGACAATGTGTTGGATTCTTACTTTTGTGCCGAATTGTTTAGGTTCCAGCTGATGAACAGCATTGCGAAGTACATGGCGCCGAGGGCGAACACCATGTGAAAAAATCCATAGTCATAAGGGATATCATCCTCCTCTTGAACAGTATCTTTTCGGAACTGAACAGCATCATCATGTCAAGAACTGAGTAAATTGAAATGTGAACATGACTAAAATTTTGTATTTCTTGAAGCCTGAAGCTTCATACTTCAACATTCCGGGGTGAATTTACCTGAAAGGATTGCGAATCGATTCCGGTGGAAAAAGTTGCCATGACAATGGCACATATAGCAAGCAAAAAGCTCTGGAATCAAAGAAAGTAACACATATAAATGTTAATACTTTAAAAGACTGGTGGGAAAAATTGCAGGGAAACATTATGGCTTGAAAGTATAAATTACTTGAGAAGAATCAACATTATCAACTGATGTAGAGTGCTATATGCACCAAGGAAATTGAAGGAGAAAAATAGAAAAGATGGTTAGGCCTTACAAGTATTGTAGTCCAATCTCTATTTCCATCTGCTTGATTTTGCTTGTTGCATTTTTCATTTACAGGTTCACTGTAAAACCATGAGCTAATAAGGCTATGTGTACACATGCATGGATAATTATATGCCAAGTGCTAACCTTCTTATAGCGGACCAACAGAGGAAGACAAGGTATGAGGCCATAATTCCTGAAGACAGAAGACCTCTATTGACCTGGATAAAGTTCCATAATGTATTTACTTAATGATCACGAACATGAGATTGTTCTGAAATTTAAACTTTTTAGTTAATACTCAATAGACATGATAAAGCAGCAAGAAATGTTTATTGGGAACATTCTTGCAGAGCATATATATATATACCTTTGAATGTAAAGATATTGCCATCATCACTATAAGCAGAATTGCAGTCCATGTAATGAAGAATATGTTGAGGTAACATTTAAGGCTCTGTCCATAGTAATAGTACATCGCCCCAATCCCACATACAGAAGCAATGTAAAAAATTGTTGACATGAACAATCCAAAGGAGCAGCTGCACAGCAGACAAATTAAGTTCATTAGCTTAGCATTAAGTGTCAAAAGATTAATCTTGATATGATTTAACTTCAATGAATGAGTCCTTAGAACCTAACATCTGACATTAACATGGATGGTTATGGACTATAGGTTTTGTAGTTAATCAATAAAGGCTTTTGCAATGAATGAGAACTAACCTTTTTGTCATTTCCTTGGGCATCCAGTAGTTGTTCCACCATGTGATGAACTCAATCACACTCACAAGTTGCAGGACAAGGAAAATCCTGTCATGCGGAAGCACAGAAACATGCATTACAAGTGATAAACAACCATGTTTGTATATAACATGTTATGAATTTTTTTTTGGTTAGATAGAATCACATAAACAACTTGTAATTGAAAGGCTTACCCAGCACCAATGCGAGCGAGTTCACCTGCAAGAAAATGGCAACTAGGCTTAAACTAGAGTATTTTTTCATGGAATTGAAAGACAGGTGCAGTAGCAGTCAAGTTTTCTGATGGTTATTAAGAAATATAATGTTGCATGAACAGCACTTGAAGTTTCAAAAATTTCCTTTCCTATCACATATATATTTACAGTTCTACACACTAAACAATAGAACAAAACATACCATACAGTTGAATGGTACTTGAAGGGAAGAAAAAAGGAGCTGCCATTGATACAATCAACAGGAAAAGCTTCAATGCCCACCATCCTGAATGCCAAGTGTTGCGAGCTTCGTATAATTTTCTTGTTTTTATTGTAGTGGCGAACATGATAAAGAAAAATATCTGAAACGAATGTTAAGGATACTGTACTAGTTCTTGACAGAGATGTAGTTATATCAATGTAGAAGAATAGCTAATTTGCCCTGAATTCATACATGAGCTCTCTATTTAAAAGAAAGCCAACAGAATCAAGTTTAAAGTATTAATGCATTGTGTCAATAGTGATCAAATGGTTCAAAGCTCCACTTCAACTGTATGCTGTCAGAAGAAAGATACAAAGCATCCTAAACTCACACGAAGAACTCCCAATGTGTGACAGCAATCTTCCCCATTAACTCCACAAGCTTTTATATCTGCAAAAGAGATGTTTACAGTTACAAGCTAGAAATTAAACAGCAGGAAATTTACTACATTTTTGCAGCAGAAACACAAGCGGAAGTTTCTTGATAAACAATGTATGGTAAATCTTGGACCTGAAAAGCCAACAAAAGAGCATGGGACTCACAATTGAACTGAGATAGGATCTTTTGTCCATAATCGCGGAAGAACCAAGCTTTAAGGTTGGTGATCAAGAAGATGAAACCATACACATAACGAGCTCGTAGAGGCTTCTTCTTTTCTTCTGAGTAGTTGGTGCTATGTGCCTCTAAATGCCCAGGCAAACTCTCCTGTGTAACCTCAGAATGGCTTTGTCTGATATCTACTGCCCCTGCTTCAGTTGACTGGGGATGCTGCTCCATATTTTTTGTATAGCCTGTTAAGTACTTGATCTGTAAATTTCATCATTCCTTCATTCCAAATTACACATTGGTGCTTAAAGAAGGTGTCCATTTACAAAATGTTGATCTTACATTGCTATGTGCACTTGCAATTTAGACCTTAAATATTGTATAACATAAAAATACGTGTGAACAATAGTACAGATTTTGTGTAAATTTGACTAGTGCTGATTGCTGAACACCTACCCTACCCACCAAGCTGTACACAAAAAGAGAGACTCAAAACTCTACAAGTTTCTAGCTAAACAAGAACATGTAAGTTAAAGAGAAACAAGAGATTCATCCCCAGCAGGAACAATAATGATTGATACATCAGTTTGGCTAAGCAGATAAGCAACATTCTTGAACATCAACCTTGGTGATTAATATACAACAATGGCAACATTTATATAAACAAGATTGAAAAGCAACATTACAAATAAATTCTGACCTTTTTCTTGGTTCTTGGGGTAGTGAAGTTTGGAACTTTAATAGCTGTTCTTGATCAAGACACAAGTGACTTAAGCTCCTTCATGCCTCAGTACTCTTTATATGTATACAAACCAAGAAAAGGAGAAAGAACCTTTTTTCATTAAATTGCATTTTAAGGCTAATTAATTATTATTATTATTGTCCATATTTTCAAACATTAGAAAGAAAAGATGTTTTATTTTATAATATATACTTTGATATAGCAAATTATTATTTATCGATTAGTCACATGCATAACACAAAATTATGTGTATAGAATTGTATTAATTATAGTTAAAGATTAATTAGTTGCTTAATCCTCTCAAGTTGGTTCGTTTTCTCCTTGTCCTTTTTGACTTTAGCATTGCGCTCCTTCAGTGTCACTCAACATCTATATTTCCTGTCCATATATACAGCTCATAATTCTATCATATTGTTTTCGATGAGGAAGCCTTCCAAGAAATTAACAACACCAATTTTCTTTCGTATTTCACTTCATAAGAAAACACTCCCAAGAAGAAAGCGTAATCTTTTTTCAATTATTTGGATAAACATTTTTAGATAGGACATACATGGTTTGTTTTCACATTGCAAGCAAATGGAAATCTATTTAGCTCTATTGTCTAATAGTTGCAGAATTTAAATTTTATTACTAAATTGTGAAATTATTTTTATTTAATTTAAAAAAAAAACTGACTCATATTGTGCAGTTCATCGTATTTAAATTATCTAACTTCTTTATTAATATTTTTTTTATTTCAAAAATTACGAAAACTTACGAATATATCAAAGTTAATATAACAATAATAAAGTAATTGAACAAATTAATCGATGACTTAAACACCAACAAGTTTAATATAAAATAAAAATGGAGTAAAGGATCATTTTCTTCTATTTTTTGGTATAACAAAATTATTATTAGGAGATAATAAACAAGCATTTTTTTCTTAGAAAAATGTTTAATATTCTAAGTAGTGACATGAACAATTTATCGCTATGTGTAATAAATGTGCAAAATGTCTTTTAATTCAATTGCCTTTCTATATCATCATGTAAAAAAAAAAAAAAATAGAACAATGGTAAGTGTAACAGGTCGTATCTTGCTACATGAGAAAATTTTGTTAGGAACAATTTTTATTTTGTCCCTAGTTTTAATTAAAATTTGTTTTTTAAATTTTTAATTTTTTAATAATTAATTAAAATGACAAAATTTAAAAATTTAAAATAAATTAAATGAATTTATCATGATTTGAATATCCAAAGAAAAAATAAAATAGTAAAATATTACAATTAGTGAGACACTGTCCGATAGTTGATTGTTGTTACGAGAATAAAACTGTAGTAATTAGTCGATGAGTATCCTTTTTATTATTTGATGAAGAAACAGTAGAGAAGTATATAGAAGAGACAAAGAAGGCAAGGACAAGGATGTTAGGTCCACAGTTTGACACTTTGTTGAAACGTCCTCCGGCATGCCTCCTTCTAGAGCGTGTGGGACCTTGTATCTTAACATCTTAATACTTGTCATTTATGTTCATGTACATCCATAATCAAAATTATATTATAATATTTTTATATAATTTAGTGTAATTTTATTTTATTTTTTGTTATAATATATTAACTGAGGCAAGATACAAGAGACCGTAAGATATGAGGTGCTGCATGCCATTATTCAAAAGTTTCTTGGGACATATTTGGTTGGACTGTTTATAGCAACCGATAGCGGTTACAGATAATGGATAGTTGTTAGCTGATAAATATAAATATTTTAGTAAAATTTTATTAATTGTTGTTGTTAATATATTAAATGATCGTTAAGAGTATAATATATTTGTAAATATAATTTTATATATTTTTTTAATTATGTAAATTATTTAAAAATAACATATAGTAATAAAAAATAATTTAATGACTTTAATTTATATATTATTAAAATAATTAACAGAAATTATTTGAAAATAAATTTTAAAATATAAATACTATTGTATAATTTTTTTAAAAAATAATTATAGGTATAAATATTATAATTATTTGATTATTAATTATAATTTAAAATAATACTTATTTAATTATGAACTATAAAAAATTAATTACATGCATTTAATTTAAATGAAGTTATTTATTATTAGTTATTTTTAATAAGAGTAAAATAGTCTAAATAAAAAATAAATACAAATCAATTATGAACTGATAGGAAAAAGTTTCAAAATAGAGTTTATTAAATGTGCAGTTGTTTTGAATAAAAACAATGCTCAGCAGATGATTTTGGAGTTTTACCAAACATTGAAATTATAGTTGATTGAAACAAATTTCTATCAGCTACCTCAATTAGCTAAACCAAATACTCCTTTAATAATATAATTGCACAATTAATTACACTGTAAAATACCTTTTTTTCAATCAGTGGTATCAAAAATCCATTAAACTCTAATCCGAGTCAATTTAAGTAAGACCATAAGGACTATAAAATAATTTTTTTAATTAATTGGATAGAAATTAAATAAAAGTTGAAATGCATAAATTAGTATATTATTTGTACTTACTCTCTCTAATATTTAACCAGATTCTATCGTCGTTCTAAATATTCAATTTTTTTTTTGAACGTTCCTCTCCAAAAAGAGAAGGAACAGAGCTTCATATAGAAACAAGCACTCCATCTGAAAAACTAGAGGAAGAACACAGACAAAATACAGCCACACCAAATGAGTGGGGGCAAAAGGGAATGCCAGAAAAGCAAACACTAAGGAAGGAGAGCTAAGCCAAGACAATAAGAAAAACCAAAAAGCCAAAACCTAGCAAGCCTAAACTCAACCAGAAAAAAGAAAACAAGGATTATTGAGTTAAAGATAAATTAGCAGCTAGTAAATCCAACAGTTGAACTGGCATATTGCTCTAGATGTCTCCTGATTCAAACAAGAAATCATGTTTAGAAAGCCAATTCACCACCTTATTGGATTCTCTATAGATATACTTGATCTTGATTCCTTACAAAGCAGGGTTGTCTGAAATAAGTTGGCATATTTCCTCGATGACAGTTCGGATATCCCAATTTATCCCAGCTAGATCTCTAACCTGAGCTTCATTTATAGCATTTACCACAATTTTTGCATCTGATTCCACTTCAGCATTGGACAGGCTTGAGTTCGATAAGAATCTCACCGCTTCCTTAATCGCCATAGCCTCTGCTACTTCCACAGAATTGCATTGCAGCCTTTTTGCTTGCGCTCTTTTGACGTGGCCTTGATAGTCCCTGTATATGTAGGCTATCTGGCCTGCTTTTTGAAGATTTTTGTAACTGGCATCACAGTTTATTTTGAAAGTCTTGGGCGCCGGAGGAGTCCATAGATGGGGAACACATATTTTTTGTTGTTGATGATCATGGACTTTTTTGTTTGCTTCCAACCATTCACTCCACTGCTGGCTGCTCTTTTGGATGACTATTTGTGGATCATAAGCTTTAAGATTGAAAATTTCTTCGTTCCTGTGTTTCCATATTTGCCAGCATGTGACAGCTGCTAGCTCTAACCTATCCCCATTTTCTTCTTGATCTAGACTTCTAGATAAGTCCTTCCACCACTCTTTAAAACTGAGATTGCTGGTGAATCTATATCCTATCGAGGAGCTGAACCAGACTATGTGAGCTTTTAGGCAAGAGAAGATAGCGTGTTCTAACGTTTCTGGTAAAGATTTACAAATTTAGCAGATATTAGTAGGGGAACAATTACGCCTAGCTAAGTTGAGACTTGTAGCCAGAGAGTCTCTGATGCATTTCCACAAGAAATATTTAATTTTTTTAGGGATATTAAGATCCCAGATGGCTCTCCATTCTTTCTTGGACATGTTGGCATTAGAATGTTGACTGAGTTGAGGATTGCTCGATATTGACTCTGTTTTTAGAAGTTGATATCTTGATCTTATCGTGTAGTGGCCATTCTTTGTGAAATGCCACACCACCCGATCTCTTCATCTTCTACCCATGACTGGAATTCTTTAAATGGCCTGAGCTTTTTTTGGGGAAAAAATTTGTTGCAATAAGTCAAGTCGCCAAGAGTGAGTTTGCTGATCTATTAAATCTTTGACAAGGAAGAGCCTTGTGTTGAAAGGAGGGTCTGTTTGAATCTTGAAATTTTGCATTTATGGCACCCATTGATCACCCCATATGCTGACGGATTGGCCCGAGGATATATTCCAGCGATAACCTTTAGCTATTAATTCTTTCCCCTGAAGAATGCTTGACCATAGCCATGATGGGGGGCTTCCTTTTCCTGCATTCATAAATTTTGTGTGAGGGAAATAAATACTCTTTAATAACCTGGAGGAGATAGAGTGAGGGTATTGTATGATTTTCTAGCTTTGTTTTGCTAACAAAGCTGTATTAAACATGTCCAAATCATGAAAACCCAAACCTCCTTCCCCCTTGTTAGTAGTAAGAGTTCTCCAAGAAACCCAGTGTATCTTCCTCTTGTTCGTTGTTTGAGACCACCAAAAATTTTTGATCATCCTCTCTATTTTTTTGATCACTGTCGATGGTAATTTGAATATAGACATTATGTAGGATGGGATCGCTTGGAGAACAGCCTTGATCATGATGTCTTTCCCTGCTTGAGAAAGGCAATTTGCTTTCTAACCTTGAACCTATTATAAAACTCTGGTGCAGATGGCTTGACAAAGTTGAACCTTTGATCTACCCCAGATTAACGGGACACCTAGGTACTTTCCCATCGCTTTATCTTCTTTGATTCCCATGAGATAGGAAATTTGAGCTCTCTGGCTAAAAGGGGTGTTAGCACTGAAAAATAGACCGGATTTCCTCGGGTTAACTTTTTGGCCAGAAACTTCGGCATACGCATGGAGCACATTCGTCAGATGGCTAGCTTCCTCTAAATTAGCTGTGCCAAAGAGTAAAGTGTCATCTGTAAACTGAGCATGTGTGAGTGTGGGGCTTCCTCTTTTCACTTTTTACCCTTTAATATTGCCAAGATTAAGCTCTTTGTGTAGTAGACTAGAAAATACATCTGCAATCAAGATAAAAATGTATGGAGAGAGAGGGCAGCCTTGTTGCAAACCTCTGCTAGGCTTGAAAAAGTTTTGAGATTCCCCATTGAAAGAAAGAGCAAATGTGATTGTAGTTATACATTGCATCACCTAGTCGATCCATTTTCCTTCAAAGCCCATTCTCCGCATTACCAGTTCAATGAAATTCCAGTCCACTCTGTCATAGGCTTTCTTCATATCAAGTTTAATGGCCATTCCATACGCTTTCCCTGTCAATCGTCCATTGAGGCCGTGAACCACTTCATGAGCTACAATAACATTATCTATTATGCTCCTATTTGGGATGAAGGCAGATTGTTGAGGAGATATTAGCTTGTCAAGCCATTTCTTCAAGCGGTTAGCAAGGATTTTTTATATAACTTTACAAATAAAGTTACAACAGCTAATAGGTCGAAATTCTGTTATACTTTCTGGATTTTTTACTTTTGGCACTAGAGTAATGATAGTCTTGTTTACACTTGGCTCCATTTTACCATTCCTGAAAAAATTCTGCACAAAAAGAATAACATCGTCACTAACTATTCCCTAATTCTCCTGGAAAAATACCCCTAAAAAACCATCTGGGCCTGGAGCTTTTAGTCTACCAAGTTGAAACACAGCCTCCTTAATTTCTCCTTCTTCAACTATAGATATAAGATGGTGATTCATGTCAGTAGTGACTAGGGTGGGGACAGCCTCTAGTAAATCCAGTTCTAAGCTAGCCTTCTCTGCTTAATAGAGTTTAAGGAAGAAATTTTTAACCTCTTTGGCCACCTCTCGTTCTGTATTCAACCATGTACCTTCTCCATTTTTTAGCTTCAAAATCAAATTGCGCTGTCTTCTTTTTGTTGTTGTAGTATGAAAGAAGCGCGAGTTACGGTCCCCTTCTTTGAGCCATCCAATTTTGGATCTGTGGAGCCAGTACATTTCCTCCCTGTGCCAAAGATCCATCAGTTCATGCTTTAATCTCTTCTCCTCTGCCTTATCAGCTTCGATGAATGGCCCTTCATCGATCTCGTTGATGCGAATTTTGATTCTTTCTATTTCCAGTTTTAGGTTCTTGGTTTTACCTGTACTCCATTTGCGCAGGGAGTGAGAGCTCTCAATGAGTTTTCTAGTGATGGGAAGTTTAACAATGTGTCCAGCATCTTGTGCCCAAATTTGTTGAATTAGCCTTCTACCCTCTTCGTCCTTATGCCAGTTTCCTTCATAGTGAAATCTGGTGTTTTTTTTCTTCCGGGTTGTCATTAGTTGGAGAACAAGAGGTCTATGATCTGAAACATTAAATTTTTCATGCATCACAATAGCATTGGGGTGGAGGACGTTCTAATCTTTTGTTGCTATAGCCCGATCAAGTCTTATCATAATTCGGTCCCTTCCTTGCTGTCGGTTATGCCAGGTAAACCTTAAACCCTTGAATTCCAACTCAGTAAAGCCATAACATTCCAAAAAAGTTGTCATCTTCTCCGATATTCCCCAATTAAATCCATTCCCTCCTACCTTGTCTCTTGGATCTATGTAATTGTTGAAATCACCTGTTAGTAGCCATGGAAGGTCAATATTGTTCCTTAGAGCTTGTGCTTCATCAAGGATCCGCTCTCTGTGCCTCTTATCTGGAGCCCCATAGAATCCAGTAAAGTGCCATAACTCTTTTACTTGGACAATGGCATCTATGAAGTGTTTATGCTTCCTCCTAATTTGAATACCCCATTCGCTTTGCCACTAGATAGCTAGTCCCCCAGATCTTCCATTCGAGTCTGCGTATTCTCCTTTATCAAACCGGAACTTGATTCGCAACTCTTCCATTTTTCTGAGTAGCCTGTTTAGTTTCCATAAGGAAAATTATTTTTGGTTAGTGAAACCTAATTAGGTCTTGAAGAGCTGAGATTGTCTTTCTGTTGCCAATACCTTGGCAATTCCAAGCTAAAATCGTCATCTGCTTAGGGACTAAAGCCTGAAGAGCGACTGTCCTAAGCGAAAACCAAGAGAGAAAGAGATCGCGATCTGGGAATTTTAGGACCGGGATAATAAGAAAAAGAAAAGGGAAAATGACAGGTAGAAGAGATGAAACAGGAAGATAGGCCAGATGATGGAAGATCAGTCACGGGAAGAGAGGTTTAGAGCTGAAGAAGAAGCTCAACTCCGGCGGAAAGAGCACTAAAATTTATCCGAGCAGCGTCGCTGCACTATAAATTATCGAGAGAATATCTTATATGCCTTTTACCATACCAACATACGTTAAGTTCTTGATCGTTAAATATTCAATTTATTACTTAAAATTTCTAAAAATTTAATTTTAGTCATACTAAAACTATTTTTGCCATTTTTCGATTAAAAGATTAATTAGCATGTTGACTTATATTCACTCAACATGAAATATTGACGTAATAAAATTGACAAATGTGGATATAGATTAGTTCATTGACGATTCGTCATATTAAAAAATAAATTGAATGTTTTTTTTTTAAATTGAATGTTTAGTATTTAAAAAAAAAATAAATTGAAAGTTTAGGATAATTAAATGATATGTTTTGATTGAAAAAAAAAATGATATGTTTAAATATTTGAAACGGTAAGTATAGAGAACCGTGATGAGTTTGAATTGCAAAAAAATAAAAAATTTACTTTTTAGTATAATAATAATAATAATAATTTTTATTTCATTGAATAATGAAAATAGCAAGTATTTTTTTTTTTTGAAAAGATTATACCACGTCAAAAAAAAAAATTGTACTTCTGTTTTGTTTAATGAAATTCTCATGTTAAAAAAAAAAATTATTATACTACGTCGTTTTCGTGAGCGGAACCGTACACCGCCAACTCAGATTTCGTTTATAACATAATCACGTTACAATATTACCGTCGTAACCGAATCAAGTGGCTGTGGCGGGAACTAAAGCAATCCCTAAAATTTACATTTCCGCTCATCCCCAATTGAAAACCCTAATTTCCCCAATTATGTCCTTTCTCGAAGAATTTCAAGCCAGTAAAGCTCCTTTCTTTAAATTCTCTGTCTCTCTCAATTACTTGTTATTTTCTAAAATTTGAACCATCGAATGATTCTAAATTGATTGCCTTTTACAGATTTGGAATCATTGCCCAATATTCTTCAGAAGAAGTATGCATTATTACGCGATCTTGATAAAAGCTTGCAAGGTATTATAGTGCCGTTGATTTTTTAATTTTCTCTGTTTTTTTTTTTCCATGGTTTGGTGGTTATAACAATGAGTAGGAGCAGAAATTCAGCGGCAAAATGAGCAACGCTGTGAACAAGAAATAGAGGACATTAAGCGAGGAGTTAAAGCTGGAAATATTATACCTGATACCTCACTTATCAGATTCTCAGATGATGTTCTTGATGAGCAAAAGCATAGCATCAGAATTGCTGATGAAAAGGTTTCATTAGCTGTTCAAGCATATGATTTGGTATGCCCAATATCTTATCTTATTCTTATTCTTATTTCTTCAGGAGTTGCTTATGTCACCTAGGTTCATATGATTGATATCACATGCCTTATCGGTTCAAGATTGTTTGTCTGCCTGAAACATAATATTCAGGTCAATGTCTTTCTTGTTCTCGGACTCTTCTCCTGAATAGATTGTAGCTTGATAGCTTTTTATTGATTTTTTGTTTCTTCCTCGCTTCTCTCGGATAAGGTTATTTCTTTCTCATGGAGAGCAAATGCAGGATTTTAGAGCTTAACCCATTTCTTTATCTGTATTCTTAACTTCTGATCTTTCTTCAGGTAGATGCGCACATACAACAACTTGATCAGTATCTGAAAAGGTTTGATGAAGAGCTTCGACGTGGTAATTTACTTCTTTAACCTTGGGAAAATCATTCTTTCGAGTAATTCAACTGGTTTATTTTATGATTCATGATTGCATGGGTGTCTCCGCCTTTTCCATATGTATGTTCTAATTGTATGTTGTAATGTGTTTATTTATAGAAAGAGAAAGTGCTGCAGCAACTGCATTGCCCAGCTCAAGTCTCGATGGCAGTGCTAAATCTGGAAGGAGTAGTGAGGGTGGTAGAGGAGGGCGTAAAAAGTATCCATCTCTTCTAATTATGCTTAAGTGTCATTTTCTTATAGATTATTTGGCATACAATGACTAGATCAGTCTTTGAATTTACTGTTGCTTTCTTGAAAGTGCCAAAAGCAATGGGATCTAGAATTAGATTTTCCTTTTGTGATTTTTGTGTGCTCGACTGCCTGTGCACATATAACATATGTGCTTGCATGTGCACATTCCAGCTTGTGTTTCTAATTATGTTCCTTTTCAGCGCGTGTATGCATGACAGAACATGTGCACATGCGCATATATGTTTGGGCATGCGCACATGCGCACATATGTGTGTGGAAGAGAGAGTCTCTTCAAATTGTCTTTTGTCTCGAGTAAAGTTTTACTAGTGTGATGTTAGATTCTGCATAAACTGAGCTGGCTTCATATTTTTTGATACATTGTACAATTGGTTTTACATGCAGAACCCGCCTGGCTACAGCAGCAGCAACAGAAGCAACGACAGCGGCAACAGCAGCAATTTCTGCAAATCCCACTGGCATGGAATTAGAGTGTCCAGTGGATCCAAATGAACCAACTTACTGTTTCTGCCAGCAAGTTAGCTATGGGGAGATGGTAGCTTGTGATAACCCTAACGTATGTAATAAATTTTTTTTTTTGTTCGTTTTTTCAAGAACTCTTTCGCAGAATGTGTCTGATAGTAGTAATCTATTTAAACCTGCATTTAACAAAAGCCTCTGTTTTTGACAGTGCACTATAGAATGGTTCCACTTTGGCTGTGTTGGTTTAAAAGAGCAACCAAAAGGAAAATGGTATTGTTCGGATTGTGCTGTTTTGAAGAATCGTCGGAAGGGCCGATGACTGTAGGTTTTTGTTTGGGGAATCTGTGTTGCAGAACTGTATGGAATGGATATAATGTAATGAACTTGAATAGATACCTACAAATTTTTTTTTTAAAAAATTTTATCAGTAATAGCAACAACTTCTTTTTCATTTATAATGTTCCTAATTTTGGATTTATTTCTGGTCCCAGGGACTTCCTTCTGTTGATATGCATGTTGTTGATTTCATCTAATATGTATCATTCTTGGTGGGGAAGTCCAATGACCTTGTTAAAGCTACCTTCGTTGCATGATCACTGCATGATTGGCAATAATTCTTTTCAGGCTATCGACAAATGCTATGCCATCTTTTAACGGTGTTTTCTCTCTCAACTAACAAACCTATGTGGTTGTTACACGCATTTGGCATCAGCAGTGATGGAAACATCTGTGGCTGTTCTTTTGAGGGGCTTGTTATCTTTAAATGGCAACACCACCAGAGGATTACAAATCCAGCTAACAATATGAGAGTTAAATAGGAATAGTCTAAATTAACCTTGTTCTCAAAGCTGGTGAAGTTGCAGTGAGGTATGCTGGGGTTACGCTGCACAATCGAGGAACCTTCTGGGTTGCTGAAGTCACTGTTCACGCACAATTAAGGATTCTTTTTTTTTTTTGAAGAAACAATTAAGGATTCTTTTAGGTTGCTCAAGTCGATATTCATTAAGGAAGAATGCTCCGTCTCCAATGGGTATCTGGCCAGGATCTACTACTTTGGTCTAATTGAACAAAGAAGCTGCTCAAGGCAAAATTGTAACCGTAACAATCATCAATTAGGTTCTTCCTCCATCAAAGCACAGATAGAGAGCGTTCCATAGAAGACGGCTACCCAACTTTGTTAAAACTTAAATAACACTTGATAGAACTAAATTGAAACAAGTATAACAAAATCTAGGGGCACACCATCAACTGACCATGGATAAAAAATGTTCTTATTATGCGGAGGATTCAAAAGCACCATTACATTCTCTATCAAACAAAATTCAAGATGGTTTATCTCGAATCATCTAATCCCCAAAACTACAACCTACAATCTGCAAACTCATTATGATTACATGGATGCCTTTAAACCTTAAAAAGCAATGACTCAGGCTAAAACTTGAAAAAAAAAAAAAAAAAAAGAGTTCGTTGTTCATGTTTTGCATTATGGTAAATTTCAGGTCTGCCAATTTGGGTCAGAGTTTTATGATCAGTAATCCATGCCCATGCCAGGAGGCATTGCTGGAGCATCCTTCTCATCCTTAGGAAGTTCAGTTACAACAGCCTCAGTTGTTGTCATCAATGATGACACACTGCAAGCAAAAAACAGAATTTGATGGTAAGATAACCAAGCAAAACGGAAAACTTCAATACCTAGCTTATAACAAACTAGGAAAATGAAAACTCTCTACAAGTTTCAATCTATACTCACCTTGCTGCATCAACCAAAGCAGTTCTAATAACTTTTAATGGGTCAATAATCCCTGCTTTCACCATATCGACATATTCACCTGGCAATGCAGCAAATATTCCATAAATTTAGTACATAAATCACCAAAGGATAATCAAACACCTAAGTATAAAAGCATCACTGACCTTTAGCAGCATCATAACCAAGATCATAATTATCCTGCTCCAATAGCTTACCGACAACAACAGCTCCCTCAACTCCTGCATTACTTGCAATTGTATGTACTGGAGTCTGCAATTAAAGATTCAGAGTAAGGGATAAGCAAAGGACACCACAATCTAAATATAGTGCGACTTTAGCCATCATGTAAGATTCATCTGAACAACCTTCAGCGCATTTTGAATGATTTGGACACCAATTTTCTGGTCAAAGTTGGCAGTCTGCAACTTATCCAATTCTTTTGAGGCATAGAGAAGAGCAACACCGCCACCTTCAAAAAGGAGAAAGTATTGAAGGTTTGCCCACTGATTCTAAATTTCTCTAACATGAGGAAGCTATTAGATAAAAAATTACCTGGTACAATACCCTCTTCTACAGCTGCCTTGGTGGCATTTAAAGCATCTGTGACCCTATCTTTCTTCTCCCCAACTTCTGTTTCACTAGCTCCTCCAATCTGAAATAACCAACTTTTAATTAGCATTACCCCAGCTTGTTACGAAGCAGAGCAGTATCAGAAATTGACCATGATAGAAATTAAAAGGACCCAGTGAGCACAAAATAATTTTTGAGTTGACAGGAGACATATATGAGCACTTCATGAGAGAACAATGACAAACCTTGAGTACAGCAACACCACCAGAGAGCTTTGCTAGTCTTTCTTGCAACTTTTCTTTGTCATAGTCAGAAGTGGTAGCTTCTATTGCAGATCTTATCTGCGGCCACAACAATCGACATCAATTAAGTTTAAAATGTTGCACCAAGATGTGTTAAACATGCTCAACAATGACATAAGGCATACCTGGTCACATCGTTCCTCAATGTCCTTCTTATCACCGGCACCATCAAGAATTACACTATCATCCTTGGACACTGTAACCTTTTTGCAACTGCCAAGCATATCTATATCCGCCTTTTCAAGATTGAGGCCAAGTTCTTCAGTTATGACCTGTAATACAAAATTAACAGAATGAAAACTGGAAACTAAACATAAACAATAATACTAAACAGAATGAAAACTGGAAACTAAACATATATGCAGAAGTAAACTCACCTGACCCCCTGTGAGGACAGCAAGATCCTGCAGTGCAGCCTTCCGATTCTCTCCAAAGCCAGGAGCTTTTACAGCACAGACCTAAACCATGATTTACAGTATTCAACAAATATTAACTCTTAATTTTAACAATTTTGAGCGAACTGGGAAAGATTGATATAGTTATATAAAAATCAAACCTTAATTCCAGCACGAAGCTTGTTTAGAATAAGAGTTGCCAGTGCTTCACTTTCCACATCTTCAGCAACTAACAACAAGGGCCTTTGTCTCTATATAAAGGTCAGAAATTCTTGTCAACCACATATAAACACCATTGAACAAAACTTCCAATGAAGGATTTGGCATATGCTCCTACTCTAATTGCTTGACAAACAGCAACCTCACCTTCAAAGCCAACTCTAATACTTTCACCACAGCGCTGACACTTGATATCTTTTTTTCATGGATCAGAATGAGAGGATCATCCAACTCCTGTAAACACACAGGCATGTAAACAAGTCTGAGGTCAATTAGCCAAATGATGCATAATGACTATAAGGAACAGTTTATTGCACTTTTCAGTCATGCGGATGATACAAGGATTTTATGCCAGGAATTTGAGTCAGAAAAAGTGGAGGCTTACACATTTTTGGTTCTTTGGGTTAGTGATGAAATAAGGGGATATATAGCCCCTATCTAGCTTCATTCCCTCAACAACCTCCAACTCATTATACAATGTCTTCCCATCCTGCACAATTTGACATAATTTAGGACACACATCTTGGAATACAATTGAAACATAAGAGGTGAAACAGTTAAGCCCCTGCTTAAAATTCCCAAATCAGAAAGAAGTCCAAATCAATTTCAAAATAATCAACACCACTGTCAAAACTATACAAGGGCAAGAAGATGTCTCAACATGGCTCAACTTACTTGGATTGTAATAACTCCCTCTTTACCGACCTTCTCCATTGCCTTTGCGATTAACTCACCAATTTCTCTCTCTCCATTTGCAGATATTGTACCAACTTGTGCAATTTCTTCAGACGTGCTGATCATTCGAGCTCTGCTCTTTAAGTTAGTAACAACAGCATCAATAGCCATACTTATACCGCGTCTTAGGTCCATTGCATTCATCCCTGCTGCAACTGACTTGCACCCTTCTGTGAAAATTGCTCGAGTAAGAACTGTAGCACAAGTGGTCCCTGCAAGAGTATAGAAAATGCCGACATCACTTTCAAGTCCTCCCAAAGTAGTTGGCAAGTCTTATCAAAGTAGTGTGCCCACGCATTTCATAATACATAATGTACCATATCTACCAACATTAGAGCCAATCCAACTATGAAAAATATTCATCCAAAATATTGAGACAAAGATGAAACCTCACCATCGCCTGCAACATCATTAGTGGCATTAGCGACCTGTTTGACAAGGCTAGCACCAACATTCTTGACTTTATCCTTGAACTCGATGCTCTTAGCGACAGTAACACCATCCTTTGTCACTTTGGGGGCACCAAAGCTTTGTTCAAGAACCACATTGCGTCCCTACAAACAATTACAAGGTTCTAATCGGTTACTTTATCATATACATCAAAATCTATAGCACTCAACTCAGTGAACAAAAGAAAACATATGCATATACAAAAACATGACTAAAATGCAAAAATCACTAGATCTTTTCTCTTTTTTTCCCACTATATACCAACCCATCATATAATCAGACAATGAATACTGAGATTGAATGTTGTACCTTAGGACCCATTGTGACTTGCACAGCTTCTGCAAGCTCTTCAACACCCTTAAGCATTAAAGCCCTGGCTTCCACTCCAAATTTGATGTCTTTGGCAGCATAGTTTCTGCTCCAGTTCAGTCTACTTCCAATCTATGATACCACATAAAAAAAGAATTAACTTAGAGTAACAAATCTAAATCCAGAATAACTTGGGAGTAACAAATCTAAACCCAGAAACAAATTAAATAACAACAATGTAAGAGGTTAAGACAATAAGTAAAATAATCAGAACTGACCTGATGGGTGCTATTCCTAGCGATCCTGTGAACCAAAAACAAGAAAAAAGAAACCCATTAACATATAGCACAAGTAATAAAAAACTGAGCTGTGCTTTGACTGCCAATAAGGTGAATGAAAAAAAAAAAAAAACAACTGAAATGAAATCACTAAAGTTCACTGCCTTTTCAGTCCCAGCTAAATTGAAGATCAGAAAAACATTCAATGAGGAAAATATCAAAACCCAGTTCAAAATAAGGGAGAAAGTACAAGGAAATCGAATCATACCGGGCTTTAGAGACAAGGCTAGAGGCAAAACGGTACATGATGTTATTATGAATAAATTGCACAGAAAAGAAAAGGGTATCTATTTTTGGAGCTAGGAAAAGAGAGAACGATTGAAAGCTGATAGGAGAGACTGTTATGTGTGTTTGCAGAAAGAAAGGAAGGTGCTTTTCTAATGAAAAACAGAAGGCTCTAGAAGCACCAAAGGGATGTTCTATTTCTGTGTTTTAGGGTTTAGGGTTTTGTGTCTTTTTCCATTTTAGAGTCTGTTTGGTTCGTGGTTCGAAATGTGGTGCGGATCTTGACAGAATTCGGGTCATTATTCGGGTATATATTTTTATTGTATTAAAAAAATTATTTTATCACTGAGCTCACCTTCTTATGGTACAACTAACACCACCTGATTACGCTTCACTTCATCGTCTTTTGCTTTCTCTGATCTTCACTCCACCTTTTGTTCTTCAAGACTCGTTAATCTGATACTATTTCACAAGCAGATAGCAAAGAGCGAGACATACGTAAAGATGACGGAAGCTGTGATTAGGAATAAGCCGGGAATGGCCAGTGTCAAGGACATGCCGATCCTTCAAGATGGCCCTCCTCCCGGGGGCTTCCCGCCGGTCAGATATGCTCGGAGGATCCCCAGTAAAGGACCCAGTGCCGTGGCCATCTTTCTTACTGCTTTTGGTGCTTTCTCTTATGGCATGTATCAAGTGGGTCAGGGCAACAAGATCCGCAGGTGCGACTCTTGCCTTTTTCAATTGGTTTCATTATTTTCTTATGTTTTCAAGGTTTTTAGTATATGGGTTTTCGTTATCTTTCGAATTAGAGTTGGAAATGTGGAGACTTTTTGATTGTTATTGTTGTTACTGTTACTGGCATCAATGAATTTATTATTATTAGGGTTTGGCATTCTAAAATAAACAATAACACACTGTGTAGTTGGCATCTGGGTTTTGTTTGTGTTATTTTATTAAACAGTAGTGTGACTAGATATGGTGTTCTAGATGGTACTTTTGGTGTTGTGAATTTTAAATTTTTTATTTATTTATTTTTTTTGTTGAATTTTGATGTTGGTCTTGAGTGCTGGGAACTGGGTGGCTTATGGTTGAGTGTTAGAACTGAGAGCTAGAAATTGTGTGTCCGATTAGTATTTTCAAACTGGAAACTTATATAGAATTCAGCTGATATTGATTTATGAAACTTTTTTGTTTGTTAAATTCTTGGGCTTGGGAGAGTGGTTGTGCTATGGAAAGTTTTAAAAGGTTGATATAAGTGGTTTTGATAGTTTGACTCTTCATCTCCAGAATGGGGCTACATGGTTACATTTACTTGGAAAATGGTATGCTGTTGTTTGACTGGGATGAAAGAAATGACTAACTGAAGTTGTAGAGGAAAGCATTTTTGGGTTTCATTAATATTGAAAGTTATGGGATTGGCCTGTGTGTTCTCCTTCTGCTGGTATAAAGCTTTATTTTAGTGGAATCATATCTTCTGGGCAGTTTGATTGCTTTAGAGACACTTTGAAGTTGTCCTTTTTTTAGCTTGAATTTTTATGCGTTGCTTATGTAAAAGATGCTTCTGATCCTCCAAGGTGACATTTGGTTCTTTAGTGCAATCTTGTCCTATTCAAATCTTGGGTTTATTTACATAGATTTGTCAAGGATCATTTTTACTTGGTGATTAGGATGAGGATGTTAGCTGATGTTCACTGCAAAATATAGCAAATTAATAGAGGATATTATGGAAGATGGAAATGGATGAATTTGGATAAATCTAGGAGCATCTTGATAGCTGTTAAATTGGGGTTTTATATGGTAATATAATGCAGGAAATCTAATAGGCCAACTAAGGCTCTGTGTTGAAGGAAATTTTTGTTGGACTTTGTTGACACGATTGCCTACAACCTTGTGGGTGATGGCATGCTGCATTATTTGAGGGATCGCTTAGTCTTGGCTTTGACAATTTCCTTTGCCTTACCTGGAGAAAATGAAGAATGAAATAGTGAAGCTCCTGTTTCTTCATTTCTGAAACTACAGAAACGCGTTTCGTGGTTGAACTTGAAAATGGTAGCCTAATAAAGATTTTCTGCTTATTGAATGATGCCTTTGTAATGTAATTAAGATTTGATAATGAAGTGGTCCTTACTTTTTTATGGACCAAAGGCGATTTTCTGGTGGCCTCAGATTGGTCTTTAAGTTTTATGCAGAAATATTAACGTGCCTTGATTTTTTTAAGTTCAAAATATGAACGTAAGTAAAGGCCACAGGGCGTCAGGGCCTCATACACTTACTCTAAATTTATATGTTTCATTAACCAGAGGTGAGAGCATATGAGATTTGAGATATCTGCAATTAAGAGCAGGATTGGTTAAGGCCTTAAAGCTGTATGTATGACAGGCATGGTAATCTAATATAAGAAACCTCCATCATTACAGACTTTTGATGGAGTCCAGCAAAAAATATATTTACTCTTGTCTTTTCAATTGTAGTTATTTTACAGGTCATTGCAGATTTTCTATTTTCTATTTTTTTTTTTTTTTTTTGATACATTGTGGATGGGTAGACCTGAACTTGAGGCTTTTCCTACTCCCCACACCAAAAACAATGTGAGCAGACCAACCAGGCTAGGCCTGATTAGCTATTGCAGATTGATATTAATTTTATATTATAATGATATTCAATAGTTTATACCCTGGTATGTTTTGCCTCTATGTTAAGTTAAAGGGCAAGTGATGATACCGGCGTAATGCTTATTCCTTCTTGGCGCCCTTACACAAAATTATCATTACTGTAAATGCCTTATATAAATTATTTGCATGCTGCAGGGCACTGAAGGAAGAGAAGTACGCTTCTCGCAGAGCAATATTACCTCTTCTTCAAGCTGAAGAAGATGAAAGGTAGCAGCTCTTATTCCTCTGCATGCCTGATCCATCTTTTTATTTATTCTAGTTCTGTTATTTACCTGCTCCTTTTGGGTTACTTAGGTTTGTCAAAGAGTGGAAGAAGTATCTCGAGTATGAGGCAGAAGTAATGAAGGATGTGCCAGGTTGGAAAGTTGGTGAGAGCGTTTACAATTCTGGGAAATGGATGCCCCCAGCAAGTGGTGAGCTGCGCCCAGATGTCTGGTGATACATATTTTGTTGGTGTGCACATTTAATTGTCAAGATGTTCGCCCTTCTCTCTATCCAAGTTTCTTTTATGACTTGGTGCTGTTTCCTTTCTCATTAAATAAAGTTTTAGCTGATTACATACACTGGAATACTTCCAACAGAAGTTCTCTTATATTTCTCTCCATCATCTTCTCCTTATTGCCAAATATTGCGTAAGATAGGAGGATAATTTTCTTGGTGCTGACATTTTGGCAGTAAATGCATCTCGCTTGTTTGATATGTACCGCTCCGTGGCCTCTGAATTTCAGTCAATAATGCTATAATCTATGTGCTATTTAAATGACAATATTCAACTATATAATCAAGCAATCATCATTCTTTGAATGCGAGATTATGTTGATTCTCGGTTGTTTTCAATTAATGGCTTTGAGCCGGCTATCTCATGAAATTGATCACGTGTCTTCCGATTGCTGCAGTTGTGGCTTTGGATAGTATACTATTAGTTTGCTATATTCAAGAATGTCTTTATTGATTAATCTGACTCTCGTAGTGGCATCCTTTAATGAGGGTGGCTACTAGTTGGCTGCAGACGTGAATTATTTTTCTAAATCACATTTTGACTCTAAAATTAAAGAAAATATAGCACAACCGCACATTGAGCACTAAAAAGAACATGAATTTTCCATCTTATTCATATCATATCAAGAACAACATGGGCAGGCTCTAGCATCAATCATGGCCAGTCATGTTTCTTCCACCATGTATAGTTATCATCAGATAGATAAAAGCCAGTGTCCGAGACTAGCCAATAGCACTTGCCAGTTCCTTCACACTCGGCGCCCTCATCATTAGCCCTAAAAGCATCAAAACTTACATCTTTCTGCCGCCAGCTCGTGTGACAGAAAAATAAAGTTGTCCTCCAAATATTAATGTTAAACTGCCAGTGAAAATTTTCCCCAAATTTCAACCTATGGCTACCAAGATCATCATCTTTAGATTTGCAGCTCAACTCCAATAAATCCTTGTTTGAGCTGAGGTCGTTGATGATATAAACATGGTAGTGGGTTCGAAAACCAGGGATCCTTATATTCTTCTGTGACAGTGATACTGTGCAGTACATGCAAAATACCAAAAAAATAAAAATATGAGAAATTTGGCTAGCAGTAAGGCTTATGGTCATGGTGACCAATTGATATGCTCTCCTTGGTTTTTTGGTATTCAAACTAGAGATATATACAATATAAGATACCCAAAATAAGATCGTAGATGAGCCAAATCTGTAAAGGTTCACGCATGGTGTATTAATAGTTAATGCAGGATTTAGAATCAGTACATGTGTTGTTATAGTGGGGGATCAAAGAAAGACTAACTTTGGGCAAATTCTAGGTGTAGGCAGCTTCTGTTCTTAAGCTATATCCGTTACTTGTGGAGGAACGTTAGAATGTGAGTGCTTATTGGCTTCTGTGATGGTTACTCCATTGCTAAATCACTTGGTAACTAGCATTACCCTTTTGTGAAAGATAGATCAAGGACGAGTGATACACATATCAATTAGGGACACATCTTTTTATATGTCAGACTTGGGTGTAATAGATGTAGGGTAATCAATAAGCACATTGATAGATGTCGCGGGTCGCTGAAAGATAAAAAAAAATTAATATTTTTGCCCCTCTAAATACAAGGGATGGACTATAAACATTTCAATAAATATGACGGACCACAACGGTACTGTTAACATTCTAGCTTACTACATTAAATTTTATCAAATCAATAATAATACATTCCCATTTTAAGTATAGAATTACTAAAATTAAAACATAAATGCAACCTCTTGTTCTGTTTGCAGATGAGTTGATAATCTTATAATTTTGCTGGTGGAAATATACAAGTGCACATTAAGTGGATTTGTTAAGTAGATTCTAAACTGTTCAAGAAAAGAATAGGACTAATACTTAGCTTGTAACCAGACAAAAATCAAGGCCAATTGATCAATCAAACAAATAAAAGTTCAGACAGAAATCAATTTCTTGGGTGCCATTGGCATTGATCCCAGTAGCACACACAGCATGAAATTGAAGGCCATCCAATTATATATATGCATTTATATATGGCTTTAACTATGAGTAAAATCCTCGGCAACTTGATTGCTAATCATAGCTAATCCAATCAAATACTTAACACACAACCACATACGTACACAACCATCTTATTAATTTCATTTTGGCCATAACATCAAGAACTGCAGATCTCTAATTTTTTTCAATTATTGCTAATCCAATCATATTTTTTAGTATAAGTATAATTATCACAAGAAAGAAAAAATCCAAATTGTGAGATCAACCAGTAGCATTTTCCAGTTTCTATACAATCAAAACCCTCAAAATTAGGCCTAAAAGCATCAAAACTTGCATCTCTTTTTCCCCATTTAACATCACATGAAAATCGAGTTCTTCTCATGATGTCAAGATCAAACCCCCAATTAAAATTCTCTCCAACCTTCAAGTTATGCATACCAAGATCATCATCTTTAGATTTGCAGTGAGTGAGCAACATATCATGCATTGGTAAGCCATTGATGATAAAAATATCAAAGTGAATGCCTTTAATCTCATTTCCTTTCTGTGCCACTGATGTTGTGCAAAATATCAAGAACAAAACAAAGTGATAAACCTTGCTAGAAGTAAAGCTCATGATATGGGCAAATGATATGTGCCCCTGGAGGTCTTGACTATGCTTGCTAGCTAGGCTAGAAGGAGACTCTTTTATCTTGATACAACAATTAAATAGTGAAACTTCAAGTTTCAGTTGATGTGAAAAATGCATCCTTAAAATTGTAAAAAAAAAAAAAAAAAAAACTTTAATATCTCAATATACCTTTTTACATGTCTATGGTGGATATCTCTTGCTAAAGTAGGCATAAAAATCTATGAAGATCCTTGCATGATTTTAAATCATAAATCAACCAATGTTGAGTTTAATTATTACTAGATTTTGTAATCTTTTTGTTGTATTTGTATTTGCTTATAAAAATCTTGAAATAGTGCCAATGAGGGAATAATTAAGTGGTAACTCTTCTTCAAGAGCATTTTGAGGTGTAGAATTTGATTTTTGCCGTCGTCGATTTAAAAGGGGCCCCTGTTGTGCAGTCCATCGATGCTAAGATCATATGATCTCCCAATTTAAAAAAAAAAAAATCTTCAAATAGTTTCTTCAAAAACAAAAACAAAAATCTTGAAATAGTAAGCTTTGTTATGATGAATTGAATTTTGAATTTTGATAACGTAAGGAAAATAAAAGAATACTTTATTATTATTATTATTATTATTATAGCACTCAAAATTAAGACTTTGTTTTTTTTTTTCAAAAAACTATTGACACTAAACTTTTGGGACCATTTTAAAAGCATCCCGACATGCATTGAAAAGGATTTTACACTACCAACAACTGTTGAATCGGCCGGTAATAAATTGTTTTTGGTTAGGTTAGGTCTTAAGTTTAAATCTTTGTGTAATTTGTTGAAAGATTTTTACTATCCTTATAGTACTGTCCAAATCGAACTGATGAATTATTTTTTTTTAAATGTAAAAAGAATGTGTAAACTAAAATTCATAAACAATGAAACTTTTGCCATTGATTATTAATTTCTTTCACCACACAAATCTCCAATAAGAAAAGGGAATAATTAAGAAAGTGCATACACATGCAGCTGCTTTTCTCATCTTCCCTTTTAATTACACTTATTAAAATTAAAATTGTTGTCTCTATATAAGCTAAAAAGAAATCACATGATAGAACAACCATGAGGGTTTTCGTCGCTAAAAGTTGAGCCAGTCTGGTGGCTAAAAATGGAAGATTGAACAGGTTGACGATAATACCCATAATCACTGCTATCATATCCATGCTTATAATAGTTGTAAGAAGAGGAAGGTTGAGGGGCATAATAGTTCAGAGGACCATTAACTTCATGTTGATTATAGTAATGATTTGAGAAACTGTAGTGATCTGGGTTATAGGGCAGTTGCCATAGCTCTGCCCTTCTTCCTGTTTTACGAATTGTTTTCAGAACTTTTTTTTGGTCTGCCCACCCTGTGACTGTCACCTTCTGCAGCCCCATGTCTATATCAATGTTATCTACACCTGAGTTCACATTCAAACAAAAATTGTATTAGTTGATAGCTTTTTATACTCTAACCAACTGATGTGTTTAGACAAAATTTTTTCCGCAAGTAGTTATATTAATTTAAAGTAAAGCTGTATTTATAATTTAATTTGGATTGAATCGGATTAGTCAGAGTATCGATGGTTTTGAACAAAAAAATTTGTATCATTAAAAATTTTGGTGAAATCATCAATTAGGTGATGACTTATATATACCTTTCAATTTTTCCAGTGCATTTTTCACCTTGCTCTCGCATCCGGCGCAATCCATATGTACTCTCATTTCTATGATCTGAATTACACAAGAAAATAAATTAGCAATATATATATTTGTGAAAAATCATTTGACAATTAATTAAGGATTGATTGTGAGAGCAACAAATTGAAAAAAAAAAAAGGTGAATGAAAAAAATGCTTACCGTCATCTTGATCGATGTTGCTTTCTGAAAATATTTACAGAAGTGTCTGAAGTAGCTGATTTTATAAGGTGAGTACGTCTATGATCTATTCTCTAGAAAGAAAATTTATGGCTGCAATATATTCAAGTGCTGATGGATACGCTCTTATATATATATATATATATGCATATATAGGTATATATGAAAATAATTCAATGGACCGACTTTTAGTTTCTTCTGTACTACGTAACATGGTTTGCATGTGGAGGTAGAAGAAAGACCATGAAAACTGTAAAGGACATAATCGCTTGCACGGGCATATAACGGGCATTGACTTTGTGCACTAAATTGGTTAATTATATATCTTAATTATAAGGGAAATTATAATGCAAGGGAGATGTGCAACAAAATTAGTATAAATATTGAGGGTTAGAGCCTTATATGGATGATTGCACATGATATACTGCGATACCAGCGGATCATGTTTAATGGGTTTTGGTGTTTTAATTAGAAATTAATTGTCGATTATTTCTTACAGCAGAAAAAGAAGAAGAAACATATAAGGATTCAAATCACATAATCATTTGGTCAATTTGGCTCCAACTATACTTAAACTCGGTAATTTTATAGTCTGAATCCTTATAGGTAGAGAAGATTCTGGACAAGTTTTATTTACAGAGAAATATATATCGAGAGAATTTTACTCTCTTTATCCCTTTTATAAAGTCTATATGCCTTAAATTTTGAAATAGTCGAAGTTTGTGTAATTACAGATTAAATACATTTATATATAGATTTTATATGCTTTTTGTTGTATTTGCGTTTGCAAATAAAAATCTTGAAACGGTAAGCTTTAATAGGATGAAATGAATTTTTTATAACGTAGGGAAGATACAGAAATACTATTTTTTTTAATTATTATGATAATGGCACTAAAAAAATTAACACTTTATTTTTTTTAACAAAATATTGACACTTAACAAAATCTAGCAATAAACATGACAACAAAATTTAACTTATATATATATATATAATTTAGATAAACTTTCACATTCTAATTCAAGTTTTGAATTAATTTTTTTTTATCTAAATCATTTGTATTTAAAGTTTATTAATTTTTTTATCAATAAAGTGACTACATATATTATGGTTCGAACTCAAAATGTCAGTTAAATAAGAACTGCTAGTTGATCTAATTGGTAGTAGATGAATTAATTTTTCTTTTTAAATGTATAAAGAAAATAAAAACTAATTAAAATTCATCAAAAAAAAAAGAGGCTTTTGCCATTGATTATTAATTTCTTTCACCACACAAATCTCCAATAACAATAGAAGGAATAATTAAGAAAGTGCACACACATGCGACTGTTTCTCTCATCTTTCCTTTTAGACACTAAATAAAAAAATTGTTGTCTATAAAAAAAAAATCATCACATAATAGAACAACAATGAGAGTTTCGTCGCTAAAAGTTGAGCCTGTCTGGTGGCTAAGATTGGAACATTGAACAGGATGACGATTAACTTCATGCTTAGAAGAGGAAGGTTGAGGGGCATCATAGTTTTGAAGGATCATTAACTTCGTGTTGATTATGGCAGCAATGTACTCAAATGCTGATAAAAATGCTCTTGTATAACGGGCATTGACTCTGTGCACTAATTAAATTTGTTATGATATATCTATATTATAATGCAAGTGAAGCGCAACAAATTAATATAAATATTGAGGGTTAGAGTCTTTTTACATGGATGATTGCACATGATACATTGCGATACCAGCGGATCATGTTTAATGGGTTTTATTAATGCTTAATTTTCTTCTCCCTATCAACAAGTAATTGTAATCATTTCTTACAGAAGAAGAAGAAACATGTAGTAATGAGGATTCAAATCATACAATCAATGATATTTATTTTTGGTTAATTTGGCTTTGAGTCTCCGACTGGGATCTAAACTCATAATTTTATAATCTAAATCATTATAGTTAGAGTAGGTCTTGTGTTATCTACAGAGAAAAGATGCTAGAAGAGTTTTGCCATATAGAACTACCCGTCTTGAATTCTAAAATAGTTGGGGTCTATGTGACAACCGAATAGCAGGGGCAACAAAAGCAAAGATACTTTCTTTATTACTGATGAGTTAAAATGCATTTTACTCGAGAATGGTTTGAACACCTGATAAATATTTTAAATATTTATACAACTTATTTAAATATAGATATTCATATGATAATCTGGACTACAACCCTATGCTTTGAAAGCTTAGTTATAGGGCAATGAGGTTTCAGGCAATTGCTGAGGTTTGATAAAATCATTACTATCATTATCATCAGCTATTGATGATGACCAATTATAAGCTCTAGTCCAAGTATGGTTGTTGTTGCCAAAATAGATAGCAACCTCAGTGATTTTCCAGTAACATTCCCCAGTCCCTCCACACCTGGAATCTCCAGAGTCTCTGGCAAGATTGAAAGCTATAATGCTCAGGCGTTGAGAACCACTATAGCCTCTTTTTAAGTCACAATGATACGTGATATCTTTAGTGTAGGAGACAGGGAAGCTCCAGTGATACTGCTCCCACAACCTAATGAAGGTGAAGTTGCCTACATGGTGGCAATGGCAATGAATAGGCATCTCTATTCCACTCTCGCAACCATTGAGGAAGTACACAGTGTACCTGTTGGGCTTTTGCTTTCCTTTATCTGCTTGGGTTATGAATAAAATGGCTACAATAATGGCAAGGATGAAGTAGAGATTAACTGAAGGCTTAATGGACATGTTTGCAATGTATAATTTAGTGCTGTTTCTTTTGCTTGTAGTGTTGATGCTTCTTATAACATTGGAATAGAGTTAAGGGTTGTACATTTTTCAAGTGATAAAATCTCAGTTGTAGATACGCAAGATTTTGTACCTAAAATTAGTGGAAAGGGACAAATCCTTGAGATTTGAGATGCTCTCACTTTTAGCACTTTCAGAAATATTAGTTTTTTTCGTAATTTGTATTATTATTAAATAAATATATTTATAATATTAAGTTAAAAGTAAAATTACTAAAAAACAATAATAATTATAAAATGATTAAATAAATGAGAAAATAAACAAAAGTAATTGTAAAAAAATAAAATCTTTATTTCAAATTTTTTTTTTGCTTCCATTATTATACAATACAATACAAAATATATATTTATTATTGATCACAATGTAAATAATTAAAATAAGAACAATAAAATAAATATAAAGAACAAACTTTTTTTCTTAATTTTTTGTGAGTTGCAATATTGCCTTTACGAATATAAAATAGAAAATAAATATACATTAAATTTTTTCAATTTTAATAGTTAGAGTGAATTTTATAGTCATCTATTAAATATTTTCAAATGGTAAGTCTCCAATGACATATAATTAGATTACACATATACATATTTAAATTTTTTAGCCTACCAAAAAATAGATACAGTACTTAAAAATAACAAAATAAAAAAAATAAAAAAATGGTTTGCTATTAATATGTTTCATTTAAAAATTAAATTGGGTAATACTCATTATCTAATTTTTAATTTTATAACTAAATAATATTTTTTTGATAAAATAACTAAATAATATTAATAAAAAGAAAAGTAACTCATAAATAAAGTTTTAATCATAACAAAATTTTTAAATTTAGTAACTCAATAATTTTATCAGTTACTTATATATTTAACATGTTTAGATATAAAATCTGTTTATAAATTAAATTATTTTTCTAGTTATTTACAAATTTAAAATATCTATTCAATATAAAATAAAAATTTACTGTCGATATTAGTATAAATTAAACTACTTTGTTTATTATTTGTATAGAAATTCAAAATACATATTTAACTTAAAATATAAGTTCATTTTTTTCAATCTAATTTTTTTTTCATATGTAATAGATGTTTAAAATAGTATAACTACTTTTATCTCAACTTGTAAAATAAAATATTTTTATTAAAACATTACCTCATATATTGTATAAATTTATAGATAAAAAATTCACCTCTCTAATTGATGACTCATGCTATTACTTTTGATTTTACATTATTATTATTATTATTATTATTATTATTATTATTATTATATATATATATGTATATAGTGCATGAGATTAAAAGGAAAATATAAGATCAATAAAAGATTTAAATACCAAGATAAAATTCAATACAAGAGATTAGTCATAATTTATATGCATTTATCACTTTCATCACTTTATAATATATAGTTTAGATTTTAAATACAAACTAAAACTATCTTCATTAATTTCAAAATTTTTTAAAATTAAATTAATACTATTTTTGTTAATATATAAAAGAAGTATGTCCTTTTTCATCAAAAAAAGTTTTCCCACTATTCATACTTTTATATATAGTACGGATTATGATTTAAAGTTTATTGCTTAAAAATAATTATATTTTCTTAGTCACTTGCATGTAAAATATATATATCTATACTATGTATAAATCTTAAGAAATAAATTATTCTTATTTATCAATTAATAAAATTTTTTAATTTGTACAGTTTTCTAATTTTGTAATTACTTTTATATGTATTAGAAATTGTGCAGAATCATACAAATTAAACTAATAATAAAATTA
>CATIWK010143732.1:0-23669 GCA_949634005.1 Mallotus japonicus | reverse complement strand
AAGTCCAACCAGCCCTTCACCTTGACATTAATATAAAAAACGTGCAAATTGTAATTATATTTGCTGGATCTTATCATATACTCACTTTTTTAATTGGATAAGTAAAAAATAATAATTATTTACACTTTCCATCTTATGGTAAATTTCACGATATTTTAGTTGACATTTTAATTTAATTGTTAACACAATAATCATATAGTACTAAAGTGTTGTAAAAAATATCACCAAATGGAAAGTATAAATACGCTAAATCGTACTTTTTTTTGTATTTGCTCAATTCTAATATATAAATATACTTTATTTTGTTTTTCTATAAGTTTTAAAAGGTCAAATAAATATTTTTTTTTTCTCTTGTATCTCGAAAAACTCATATTGTACAAAAAAATAACATTCAATAAAAATTATTTTGCCAAAAGTTGAATAATTTAGCTGTATAACTATTTTCAAGACATTAATAGATCAAGAATTTAATTTTTATCTCTACTTCTATTTCCGATAAAAAAAATTGTTAAAAAATTAATAAAAAATTACCATATATTTCTTTTTAGTATTAGAGATGGAGATTTTCGCTTTTAATGAGATTAATGTTGATTTTAATTTTTAAAGTAATTTTATTTTTTATTATATATTAAATTGAAGTAGGGTATTAGAGCATCTCCAATAGTACTATTTATTCTAAAGAGCATCTTTTGCACAATAAAAAGCATCTCAAAAAAATTTTAAATATAAGGAGTGAAGAAATTTGTACAACTCCAATAAACTCTTTTTATTTTTAATATTCATTTTGCTTTATCCAATAAACATTAATGTTTAATTTTTTTCCTCATTTGTTTTTACAAGATTTTTCTCTATTTATTTAATTTTTTCCCTCCATTTGATGAAAGAGAAAAATCTTTTCAATAAATAGATAAATATCAATTGATATTTTGCATAGAAAATTGAAATATTTTAGAGTGGATAGTGAAGTTTGACTCTCTACATGTAGAGAGTCAACTCAACTCTCAACTCTAAAATAAAAATATAGAGAGTGTAAGAGTATCTCCAATAGACTCTTTATTTAAGTAAAATTCTTTTATTTTAAAGAGTGAAACAAAAAAAATGTCTCCAATATACTCTCTATTTTTTTTATTTTAGAGTAGCGAGTTGGAGCCAAACCTCACTTTCTACTCTAAAATATTTTAATTTCTCATGCAGAATATTAATTGATGTTTATCTATTTATTGAAAATAATTTTCTCTTTCATCAAATGAAAGAAAAAAATTAAATAAATAAAGGAAAATTTTGTAAAAAATAAAGGAGAAAAAAATTAAGCATTAATATTTATTGGATAAAGTAAAATGAAGATTAAAAATATCAAGAGTAGATTGGAGTTGTATAAATTTTTTCACTCTTTATATTTAAAAATTCATTAAGATGTTTTTTGTTGAGCAAAAGATGTTTTTTAAAATAAAAAATATTATTGGAGATGCTCTAATGGAGACCATTTTTTTTATTAAACTCTTTAAAATAGAGAATTTTACTCAAATGAAAAGCCTATTGGATATGCTCTTAAATTAGAGATGTTGATTACTATAATCCAAATGGCAAGAGCTTTACATGTGAAATTAAGAGGTGGTTGCACCTTTCATGTGCCATGACCCAATTTAGTCATCGGTTAATACTTAATTAATTCCAATTCATTTATTTTAAACATCGGAATTTAAAGTACCAAAAAAAAATGGAAAGATGTCGAACTGAAAACCATTAAAATAACATTATACCTCTAGAAATTGGACCATTAATACATGTGAACTTATGTGATCATACCCCTCAATTTGAACACATCTTGATTTTCTGTTAGATTTCTCCCCACTCCACACCTCAAATCAAATATTTTAGCATCTTCCATAATAATCCGAACGAGTAAGAAACATTCCACTTGTTCAAAAAATAAATTACCGATATAAGACTTTTTTTTTTTTTTTTGAACTGCACCGATATAAGCACTATAGGTGTAAAAGTAATGACTTTTTCTTTTTTTTTTTCTTAAAAAAAATTCATATGTAGTATTAATTATTGGGGATTAATAAATACTAGTGATGATTAGGTAAAAACAAAGAAGCTAAGGTGTAGCATTAGTATTGGTAGAAGAGGATTAAAAAAATAAATAAAAGAGCGGGAAGGGAAGGGAAAGGTCTGGCGTTGAATCCAAGCTTTGATACACGGAGAGAGAAGAATCGCACACGCCCCAAACGACAGTAGACTCTCTGCTTCTTCTTCTTCTTCTTCTTCGAAGGGGTCTTTCTCTCTATATATATACATATATGCATACACACAACACAGACTGAAATCAAAAGAAGAAGAAGAACAGGTAGCAATTCCATGGGGAATTACAGAATGTGTATGTGCTTCATTCGCAAGTTCAAAATCATGGAGGCGGAGCCGCCGCCGGACGTTAAGGATGCCTTCAAGAAGTACTCCGAAGGTGCCTCCCACATGACTCCCGATCAACTCCGCCATTTCTTGCTCGACTTCCAGGGCGACCTCTCCGACGACGTCGATGCTCCCAAGATCGTGGACCAGATATTGAACAGGCGCCATCACATCACTGCTAAGTTTACTAGTAGAAACACTCTCACTGTTGATGATTTCCATCATTTTCTCTTCTCTCCCGATCTCAATCCTCCTATTGCCCAAAACCAGGTTCTTCTTTTTCTTCTCTCTTTCTTTCTTTCTACTTATATATTTATATGCGCAGAAACTGGATCTTGAATCGTTGTCACTGTTACTATTAGTGTATATTAGTCAATTTGTTGTTGACTTTGGTTTTGTTTTTTCTTCTTCCCTGTTCATAATCATAATTGTTTGTTCTTACGGATTTTCTTTACCTCTTTTCTTGTGAGTTTCATCCTTCTTTCTTTCTTGATAATCAAATTAATTTTGCTTTCCGATTTTTAATGTAATTATGGATGGTGAGGATGCTGATGATGAGATCCCAATCGATCATAATTCTGATGCTTTTTTTTTCTTTGAAAGGTTCATCAAGACATGACAAAACCATTGTCCCATTATTTCATATTCACCGGCCACAATTCCTACCTCACAGGAAACCAGCTCAGCAGTGATTGCAGCGATCTTCCCATTATTAATGCTTTGAACAGAGGCGTCCGTGTTATTGAACTTGATTTATGGCCTAATTCTACCAAAGACGATATTGATGTTCTCCATGGCAGGTTATGCTTTGCTTTTCTATCATCTTGCTTCTGCAAAACACATTCTTCATTGATTGATTGACATTGGCATTATTAGTAATCTTTGAGTATGTTGTTACATTCAGTTTCTAGTAAGTTTATGGACTCCTAGGTTCCAAATTCCATGTGCAGGACAAGACAATTTGCAAAGCTGTCCTGCAGTAATAGAAATGAAAATTTGGTAAATTCTTGCTGGTAGAAATGCTACCAATATAACCTGAAAAGATTCCGTCTGTTCACCTAGTTCAACCCATCTCATCATTTTAACAAATTATGTACCCCGCCTTGAAATCTATGCATTTCTGCCATTTATCATTTATGGGAACTTTGGCAAACATTCCCATTTATCTTTCACTTTCCTGGATTTTTGTTGACATGTATGCTCATGAATGCAGGACGCTGACGGCCCCTGTGGGACTCCTTAGGTGCTTGAAATCTATTAAAGAACATGCTTTCTCATTCTCTCCATATCCTGTCATAATAACCCTTGAAGACCACCTTACTCCAGATCTTCAAGTTAAAGTAGCCCAGGTGCTTTTTAATTCCCAGTACGAAGAAGGCCTCATTCTTTTCTTTGAATTACAGTTGTACTAATTACCAATGCTTTTGCTTTTAGATGATCACTGAAACATTTGGGGAGATGCTGTATTGTCCTGAATGTGAATGTTTAGAAGAGTTGCCTTCCCCAAAAGATTTGATGCGTCGCATTATTATTTCAACCAAACCTCCCAAAAAGTATCAAAATTCAGAAAGTGTCAAGAGCAAGGGAAATAAATCTCAGAAGGATAAGGATTCTGATGATGATGCTTGGGGAAAGGAACCATCAGACGTTGTATCTGATCAGGAAGATGGGGACTTGGTGCGTTGAGAAATGACTTTTACTAAATTTAACATGTCAAGTGACTATAAGCATTCTCTGGTCTCAACATTCTGTGTTATTTGCTTGCAGAGTGAGAGTGAGTCAAGTGAAGCTAGTGATGATGATGAGTCAAACCATGTGGGAGTAGATGCATACAAGCGTCTCATTGCTATTCATGCTGGAAAGCCTAAGGGTGGGTTAAAGGAGGCACTAAAATTTGACCCCAATAAGGTTAGACGTCTTAGTTTGAGTGAGAAAGCACTGGAGAAGGCGACTGAAAATCATGGAGTGGATGTAATTAGGTACCGATTTGGCTAATTACATCATGAATAATTAAAAGAAATATTGACGGTACCGATTTGGCTAATAATTAAAAGAAATATTGACGGTACCGATTTGGCTAATAATTCATTGTTACTCTATTTGGTTTAACATTTTCAATCACTGAGTCAACCAGTTGCAATCTCTATGGACAGATTCACCCAGAAGAACATCTTAAGGGTGTATCCTAAAGGCACTCGGTTTACTTCTTCCAACTACAAGCCACTAATTGCTTGGATGCATGGAGCTCAAATGGTTGCATTCAATATGCAGGTTTAGTTCAACTTTCTTTCTTTCTTTCTTTATTAAAGTTGCTGGGATTGGGATGTAATATAACTATCGCAAATCATGAATATTTTACTCATTTCTGAAATGGTATAATTTCAGAATGTGATAATGATCAATAAAGAATCTCTATTACAAGTAATATCTGTGTGTGAATATATTTGTGGATTGATGGGTAGCAAATGATTAAGACATAACCTGGAATCCAGAATAAATTTTCAATAGTAATGCTACTCTTTACTTATTTGAGCTTTGTTAGATGGGTGAGTTATGTACGCTCCTTGTTGTTTTCTGCATTCTGAAATTGACTGAAACTTAAATGCTCTGTTCAGTTATAAGATATGGGGCAATATTATCAGCTGATGCTAGTAGGAAAAAGATAGAAGAAGGATTAGACTTGCCATATTCATTTCTGTTAAGGATGGTGGTCAGCTAAGTTGGTGCTCTGTGTTCTGTTCATTACAGTAATGTAATTGAAGATCAAGTGAAATAGGCAACTTATTTACTTCCAAAAGCAGTCAGATGGTGTTCGTGAACACTTGAAATTTCAATTCATAAATAACAACATATGTCAAAGAGAAATACAGGCACACATATGACGAATTGGTTTGGACAGTCAGTACGATGCAAAGTATTGAATCATTGGTTAAACTTGAAGCAGAGGAAAGACAAAAATGAGAAAGGAAATTGAATCCTCAGACTAATGTTTGTAACATTGAATGATGTGTTACCAGCCGTTAGACTTGAGAAATATTATTATTTCTTTTTTTTTAAAAAAAAAATTCACCATTTGGTTGAGTTACTTTCAGATAATCTTTCTAGCCGTGGCCAATTAAATCTAGTGTTCTTTTCTGTATCACAGGGATATGGTAGAGCACTCTGGCTGATGCATGGGATGTTTAGGGCCAATGGAGGTTGTGGTTATGTAATGAAGCCTGACTTTCTGATGAAGATGGATCCACATGGTGAAATATTCAATCCTAAAGCCAAATTGCCAGTAAAGAAAACCTTAAAGGTCAGTACAATGAATACTAAGTTGATAAACACCTACAACCCTTCTCTTCCCTTCATGTTCAGATTTACAAACTTGTATTTTATTTATTTATTGTCTTAGCAGGTGAAAGTGTACATGGGAGATGGATGGCGCTCGGATTTTAAACCAACACACTTTGATTCATACTCTCCACCAGATTTCTACACAAGGGTACGTTGGGATTGTGAGAAAGTTCATTCATTTCATGCTTCATATGGTTTTCAAACTGTTGCTGCTGTAATGAACTTTGATCGTAAAATGTTTTATAAAACCAACTTACCCTTCATAAAAGTCAAAATTTGCAAACTGAAATTGTTGTCATTGATAATAAAGTCAAAATTCCTCTAAGCACATATTCACTTGTTAATTAAAATGGCAGGTTGGCATAGCAGGAGTGCCAGCTGATGTGAAAATGGAGAAAACCAAAATAAAAGAAGACAACTGGACACCTGTTTGGGATGAAGAATTTATATTCCCATTGACAGTTCCTGAACTAGCTTTACTTCGAATCGAAGTTCACGAGTACGATATGTCTGAGAAGGATGATTTTGCTGGGCAAACATGTCTTCCTGTTTCTGAACTGAGACCAGGAATTCGTGCCGTTCCTCTTTTTGATAGAAAGGGCAGGCAGTTGAACTCTTCAAGGCTTCTGATGCGCTTCCAGTTTGTCTAAAAGATTAGGACACCATGTATGTAATTCAGTTGAGTTTTTCTGCAATTTTGATGTGGATGCTATATATCGCCATGCTATGTAGTAATAGTATATTTCTTTCTTTCTTTCTTTTTTTTTTGAATAGAATAGTATATTTCTTTCTTGATTCTTTGTTTTTATGAAATTCTTCATTTATCTCATCACTTGTAAAGAATTTTCCGTTGAGTGAAGGAGGTTTTACATTCCATATTTAGTTGTTCACCATTAGCAAGTAATTGTCAAAGGTGCTTTGCTTTGCATGTACAAGGGAATTTCTTCTTTCATAACATAGTATATTTTACATGGAAGTTTCCTTTTACTTTATGTTATTTAATTTTTTTTTTCTTTCCTTAGTCTTGCATTTTGCAGGACATTCTACTTCCTTAGTCTAGGCAACTTGGTGTTTTTGTTGCGTCTTGTACTTCAATTAAGCAAATACTGAGATCTTTTATGGGGTTTTAGGATTTTATAAAATCAAAATTTCTAAGCAGAAAAAATGAGGTGAGATTTGAACAAACTAGAGGCACGGAAGAGAAGAGAAGGAGAGGGATATCATACAATTTTAAGGCTAAGTTTATTAATTTGAGACAAGGGTTGTGTAAAAGTCAAAAATCTGCTATTCTCACAGAGACACTTGACAACGACTTGGCAGTTGGCATATGGGGTAAGTGTCATCTTATTGTCTTTGGCAGTTATCGCATACTTTTGCAATGGAATATGTTCATTGATTGTTCATTCAATGGCTGTACATTTCATACTTGTTGCTATCGTTTCAACTTGTGAATCTGCATCAAACACAAAGCAATTTTACCCAGACGGATTTTTGTGCACTTTTCTCTCTCCCTCCTTTTTGTAATTTTCCTGTAGAAACAAAAAAATACGGTTTCTATACTTGTATGTGCTGCTGAATGGCTATCTATCTATAGAGACATGAAGTGATGATAAATAACAGGTCATTTTCGTGCTTTTTTTTTCTACAGAATTATTCACCTTTTTCTTGCTTAAACATGAAGAGAAATTATTGTTAGATTCGAATCTAATACCTTCTTCTACAGTATCAAATCGTCTTTACACTCTTAAACCGTCCCCTTACAAAGATTGGAGTTTTAACTCTGTTAATGTGCAAGCAAAAGAAACAACTAGATGGCACGATTCTTTACAATGACAAAAACTTGGCATATACTAGAATTTGAGCACCCAATAGAGTCTTAGGATGTAATGCCACATCCATTAATATGCTTATGACGATTTTGTCATCAATCATCTTGCAGATAGACTTATAGTTTATAGTTGATTAGCTGTAATGATAGAGTTTTATTGGGTACTCGGTTACACATATTCTAATCCTATGGTTGCTGCTTCCTCAAGAGAACCAACAAAGAAAGCTACTACATGCATGGCTCCCCCCTGCCTTGCAACACAGGGACAAGAGGCGTTCATATTTAATTAGCTTAGTTGAAGTGGGGTCTCCAATTTAGCTCATGGGCAACTGCCAATGGTTAGCTTTTAGCAAGTATTCCGCGTTCTGGTTGCAGATAGGGACTTATATTGGAATGGGGAATATTATTATGATGAAGAAAGGTTGAACAGAAATGAATAGAAAATAGCCATTTTTGAATTCTGAATGAATAGTTCTTTTCTCACTTTCTTTTTTGAATGCTGAAACAACCACAATGCTTTCTGCTCCATCTTCTCTTTCTTTTAGCTTATATATGCATATATGTATGTAGAAATCTATAGTGAGGGATTTGATTCTTCTTTCTTTTTTTCGCTTTATTCTTGCATTTTAATTTCTAAAACTGTGGCCTGTGGTGGGGTATTTAGAAGGGCATTTATTAGCTTTCCTGTTAAAAAAGAAGAGCAAAGTAAACTTTCATTTTATGAAGCACCCTAGCTATCTTCCAAAGTCAGCCAGAAGAGAAAGCTTCAAGTCAATGAACCAATCATATAATATTAAGGTTTTCTTAACCCTGTGCATGTGACCATATAAAATCACAAACACAGTTTGGTCTTCTGTGCTCAAGAACATGTGTTTCAGTCTCATGGTTGTTAATGAAATAGAAAAGCAAAGCTAAAGCTAGATTAAAAAAAATAATGATAATAATAAAAAGAGAACCTTTACTTTTCCTATGGATACTTAAAATAGCCCTATGATGCCTTAGCATCTCTATGTGCATGATTTTCTTTATTTCTTTCATTTTTGCCTATATAATTAGTATTATTCCATGATCTGTAATTCAACATTTTAGAATTTTCAGAGAAGTGCTTCTGATTACCCAAAAGAAATATTCTCATGGTTATTGAAACCAAAAGAACATTATTTAGCTTCATTTTCAAAATTTAAAGATTTAGGCTCCGTTTGTAGAAAATATTGTCTTTAGTTTCCAGAAATTTATTTTTCAAAGAAAATATTTTCTGATGTTTGGCTGCAATACAAGAAAACAATAAATGAGAAGATAAGACATTAAAAAATAAAAGAGAATGCAATAAATGAGAAGAGAAAACATTGGAAAATGATTTCTCATCCTTAGTATGGGAAATTATTTTCCCTTATTTTGAAGTTATTTTCTTTTGACTTATTTTTTTGGTAATCTAAATACTGAAAAATAAAGGAAAATATTTGGCGGAAGAATATTTTCACAAACAAATAGAGCCTAGAAAAAAAAAAAGAAAAAACCCAAATGTGAAAAGGCTGACAAATATATGTTGATGGTGCTTTTGACCTGCGATGGAGCATACACGGACTATAACAAAAGTATACCTGGAGTCCATCATCCTGATTCCCTGATATACCCATCAACTCCTTACATCAGCTTCTGGACATACATATACACTTATAAATTAGCTGGAAGCTGAAATGTTGAGAAACAGTTGCATTATAGATATATAGAAACTGCAACCTAATTAGCCATTCCCAACTGTGCAAAAGACCCTGAGTGGCACCTAAACACAAAAAGCTGTTTCTGGTTTAGCAGACTCCATTAATATTTCTTGATATATTTGTGATCATAAACATTTCACAGACTCTAGAGGAGAAACATGCCAATGTGCTTTAGTGGGAAATTCAGAATCATGGATATAGGGCCACCATCAGATGTGAAGGAGGCATTCATGAAGTACACCGAAGGCAGAAGTCACATGACCGCCGAGCAGCTGCAGCAGTTCTTGGTGGAAGTTCAGGGTGATGATAAAGCTTCAGTCTCTGAGGCAGAACTGATTGTGAAGCAGGTTTTGCAGAAGCGGCATCAGATCACAAAGTGTGTGAGGAGCAGTCTTACTCTCGATGATTTTCACTATTTCCTTTTCTCAACAGATCTCAATCCACCTGTTAGTAATCAGGTATTAAGAAAGACTCAATCTTTATTACTGATAACAAATTCTTTGTTAGGCACTAAAAAAGTAGATTCTTACCATTTAATGCATTTACATTCAGGTGGAGCAAGATATGACAGCACCCTTGTCTAATTATTTCATATATACTGGCCATAATTCATATTTGACAGGAAATCAACTCAGCAGTAATTGCAGTGATGTCCCTATCGAAAAAGCACTTAAGAGAGGTGTAAGAGCAGTTGAATTGGATGTATGGCCGAATTCAGGAAAGGATGATGTGCTTGTTCTTCATGGGTGGTAAGCAGTCAATATATATTTCCCATTTTCCCTTTTGAGTTTTCTTCTCTGCTGTTATTGTTGGCTTACTGCTTCTTATTAATGTAGGACCTTCACAACTCCTGTGAAGCTCATTAAGTGTTTAAAATCCATTAGAGAACATGCATTCTCTGCATCTCCGTACCCGGTGATAATAACTCTCGAGGACCACCTCACCAAGAATCTTCAGGCTAAAGCAGCTCAGGTTCTCCTCATTTCCTTCCATGAATTTTAAATTCTTTTCTTACCAAGGATTGGAGTCTAAATATCTTGCACGTTTCCTGTTTTCTAGATGATTGTCGAGACATTCGGGGATATGCTGTTTTATCCTGACACTGAATGTCTAAAAGAATTTCCTTCACCAGAGGAGCTAAAATACAAGATTATAATATCAACCAAATCTCCAAAGGAGAAAGGAGACTATGAAGTTAGAACCATGAAAGAAAAGGAAATTAACTCGCTGAAGGAGAAAGATCATGGCGAGGATATTTGGGAGAAGGACCTGTCCGACATTTCAATTCATCAAGAAGATGATGGAAAGGTGTGCTCCAACTCTTTCATTTAATCAGTTTCCCAAACATTCTATCTTTATATGTGTTTGGTTTAACTTTTACTCTACCAAATTCAGAGTGATGGCGATACAAGTGAAGAGAATCAGAATGATGAGGCCAATGGCACATCTCAACATGAGTATAGGCAGCGACAAGCACCTTCATACAAGAATCTGATTCTGATTGATGCTAGAAAACCCAAGGGTGGGTTAAAGCAAGCCCTGAAAGTTGAACGGGATAATGTCAGACGCCTTAGCTTGAATGAGCAAAAATTTGAAAAGGTTATTGCCTCCCATGGAACAGATGTTGTAAGGTAGGATTTATATGGTACATTCAGTTTTACTGCCTTTGCTCTATTTTCTTACAGGAAAGAATCTAACGCAAGCACTGTATTCAGATTCACACAGAGAAACATTTTAAGGATATATCCCAAGGGTATTCGAATTGACTCCTCCAACTACAAGCCAATGAGTGGTTGGTTACATGGAGCTCAAATGGTTGCACTTAATATGCAGGTTTTGCACACTTTTCCTCGTGGAATTTCCTAATTTACAGTATTTTCAATTTTTTTATGTCACCAACAACTTCTGGTTAATTGCAGGGTTATGGAAAATCTCTTTGGTTGATGCATGGAATGTTTAGAGCAAATGGAGGTTGTGGATATGTGAAAAAGCCTCATTTTCTGATGAATGTAGGCCCAGAAAATCAAGTATTTGATCCTAAAGCAAAGTTGCCAGTGAAGAAAACGTTGAAGGTAAGCATGCAGTTGGACAAATATAAGAAGTTCCTCTTCTTTTTCTCTGTGATTTAAATACGTATTTTGGCATCAGGTTAAAATTTACATGGGAGATGGATGGCATTTGGATTTTAAGCGGGCACAATTTGCTTTATTTTCGTCGCCAGAGTTCTATATCAGGGTAAGTTGGAGTCTCTGTAAGCATGCTAGGAGATCTAAATCATTGTACTAGCTCTTTTTTGTTGGTATTGTATATATCTAGACGAAAAAAAGACTAACGTGAATCCATTTGTGCATATATTTACTTGCAATTTTACGGAGAGAAGGTTGGCATAGCAGGGGCAGCAGCTGATAAGACAATGAAGAAAACAAAGAAAAGGGAGAACAACTGGGCACCCATTTGGGATGAAGAGTTTACATTTCCATTGACAGTTCCAGAATTGGCTCTGCTTCGTGTTGAAGCTCATGACCGTATAATGCCTGAGAAGGATGATTTTGCAGGTCAAACATGTTTGCCTGTTTCTCAACTGAGGCCAGGCATCCATGCACTCCCTCTTTTCGATCGCAAGGGACAAAAGTTCAGTTCAATTAGACTTCTCATGAGATTCGAGTTTCTGTAGGAAGTGTCAACATAACATTTGTTTTCTTACATAAAACATTAATTTTTTCAGGCAAAGTATCTATACATAGAAAAAATTCATCATTTCTATGCATCTGTTATAAACATTTCTACAACTGAAGATTGACAAGAACAAGGGAAAATTTGTGACCTGCTCAATTAGCAGCAAGAAGTGAATTCATGTCAGAACTTTGCAATGTTAATACCAAGTATGCATTTATGTTTAATTGGATTTTAAAGATGCAAAAGGATGTAATATCAACATCAATGCATGGCCAATCGATGTATGTACATGAATATAAGAGAGAACTAAAAAGAGACCTATTAAAGAAGGTAAATTTCCTAATTTATTTAAACTATTTACGCTTGAATTTATGACTAGTTAAATATAAATGAAAGAAGAATATATGCATTATGAATTTGGCATGATAATGGCTAATTAAATATATGGGCATATGCTTCTGTGATGGAATACTAGTGTTTGCAACTTGTTTTGCCGAAAGTAATTTGCACAGAAAAAGACTATATTCCAGGCTACCTATCCCATTCTATATATCTTCTACAAGAAGACTGATAGAGAGCTGTTGGACCATAGACACCACATATCTCCACATTGGTGACCATGAAGCATCCGGAGCACACCGCCTGTCCAATAGAGCTCATCCACAGATCTAAATACCACATATCTCCACATTAGTATGATATTGTCCACTTTGGGCCTAAACCCTCATGGATTTGCTCTTGGGCTTTACCCCAAAAGACCTCATACCAATGGAGATATTTGTTCATACTTATATACCCATGATCCTCCCCACTTCTAGCTAATGTGCGACTCTGGTCGCACACCCAACAAGAGCCCCTTTCTTTATTTGCTTCACAGTTCAGAGCAATGATAAGATATCTCTTCCCCTTTTATCAAGAAACAAGGAAAGTGAAATTTGTAGCTTTCTTACAATACGTGCACGAGTACAGATTCTCACTTTGCACGGACGCCATGTTTATGCACTTTTAATGCTTTCTCCATTTGTAGAAGATAAAACAAACGTGTCTATGTAGCCTTAGACTTATAAATGAACACACACACACACATACAAAAAAAAATCACTGAATTTGATCATTTCATACCATTCTATCAGTAACAGAATGTCGGACTCTAAGGCAGTCAACATGAACAGGTACAAATTCTGTTTCTGCTTCAGGATAATATTCAAAAACAGGCTGCTTGAGCCTCCTCAAGATGTCAAAGACCTCTTCGAACAATACTCACAGAATGACACCATGACCGTTGACGACCTGCTCAGGTTTCTAGTTGAGAAACAAGGTGAAAAAGATGCCAAACCAGAAGATGCTCAGGCAATATTTAACAGCCTCAAGCATTTTAACATCTTCCAAAGAAAAGGCCTCCATCTTGAAGCCTTCTTTCGATATCTTATAGGCGACCTTAATGTTGTTCTATCTCCATCTACTAAGGTATGTCATCTTATCATTTCTATCTCTCTTTTTTTTTTTAAAAAAAAAAAAAAAACATTCAGTCTCTTGTATCTCCTGATAGTGATAAACAGTATGGCTTTTGAATCCAGGAGCCCCATGACATGAATGCCCCATTGTCTCATTATTTCATGTACACAAGCCATAACACCTACTTGACTGGAAATCAAGTCAGCAGCGACAGCAGTGATGAACCCATCAAAGCTGCTCTACGGAAAGGTGTAAGAGTGATTGAACTGGACTTGTGGCCTAATTCCAAGAAAGACAATGTGGAAGTTCGCCACGGAGGGTAATTTTGAAGTTAAATTAATTGATGTTTCTGAATAATTCTTACTTCAAGCTGTTGAAGGCTATGATATGAAATGAATTATTTGGGATTCAAAAATTTTCATAAATGTAAATGCAGGACACTCACTTCACCAGTGGACCTCATCAAATGTTTACGTGTTATTAAAGAAAATGCCTTTCTTGCTTCTGAATATCCTGTTGTGATAACATTTGAAGATCACCTAACGCCAGATCTTCAGGCAAAGGTGGCCAAGGTGAGTACGGCCATAAATTTTCAGTATTTGTTATGGTTTTGGAGCACAGTAACTCTGGTTTGACATAGAATCAGTTTGGATGCAGATGGTCACTAAAACATTTGGGGATATGCTCTATTGTCCTGAATCAGATAAAATGACAAAATTTCCTTCACCAAAAGAATTGAAGAGAAAGGTTCTGATTTCAACTAAACCACCAACTGAGTATCTTGAAACTCGGAACAACAAAGAAAAAGAGACTCACCATAAACAAAAAAAATCATCAAACAAAGGACAATTAGAGGATGACAACGCAGATTCAATTCAAGCAAGTGAACTTGAATCCTTCTGAAATAAAATATGCATCTCCTACACCAAATGCCTCTTGAGATTTCCTTCTTAATTGCTTGCTCATGTTTTGATAAGCAGGACCAGCTAGATGAGCAAGACCACATTTCAGATGAAGATGAAGAGAAGACAGCTTCGGAATACAGAAACATCATTGCCATTCATGCAGGAAAGCCGAAAGGTCCATCTGAAAACTGGTTAAGCATTGATCCAAACAAAGTTAGACGTGTCAGTTTGAGTGAGCAAGAACTTGAAAATATTGCAAAAACTCAGAGAGAAGAACTTATCAGGTGATTCTGCCTCAATTTGCATTAGTGTCAATCTGTTAAGGTTCAAATAAGTACTTCATGGTGCATAAAGTTCGGTATTTTGTTTCAACCATTTTGATGCATTTCACAAGGAATTTAATGATTCATTTCTGAGGCTGGCCATGCATCTTTATGAATTTGTGTTTGTAATGATAATCACTGCCAATTTTCTCTATTTATCCACAATAATTGCAAAGCATACATTTCCTACTCTAGGTTCACTCGGCAAAATTTCCTGAGGGTGTACCCCAAAGGCATTCGATTTGATTCTTCGAATTACAATCCCTTTGTTGGGTGGATGCATGGAGCTCAAATGGTTGCATTTAATATGCAGGTTAATCTTCTTCTTGAATCTTGAAGTGTCTAAATCAGTATTGATAAAAAGTTTCTGATGTTATCATGTTTGTCTTCTCTTCTGTTACTAAATGACAGCGCACCTCACTCCAATACAACAAAATTAAAGAACAAGTGAATATGTTACTCTACGCCTTTTCCATTATATTCTCTCATTAAACTCTCTTGCTGACACATGACATATATAGGATGATCATGTTTCATATATAGAAACATAATGCCAGTAACCAAGCATTTTAGATGTTCTTTCATGAGGTTGCTAATGAAGATATAGTACAGCCCATTCGGCCACTAAGAAAACAATTGTTTGCATAACATCAGTATGCTGTAATGTGTTAACTGCAAGATATTCAATCTGTCACCACCTAGTAATTGAATTTTCTGTTTGCGCTTTCTCTTCCAAGCAAGAATTCGAATATGTTGCTCCTGAAATTATTGTTCAGGCAGACAGTCATCACATTATCTGAAAAGCTCTACCTGCTATGGAAGAAATTTGCAGTATGATTTTTTGGCTTGTAATGTATTTTTCATCTAACACTAGTGAAATGAATTTCAACTGTTTGAGGTAAGTTTATATTGCCGCTGAAATGCACTGCGATTGCTGTGTAATCATTCTCTATCTCTTTGTTTGTTTTTTTTTTTTTTTTTCAAAAAAATTCTCATCTCCTGGCAGGGCTATGGGAAACACCTTTGGGTTATGCAAGGAATGTTTAGAGCTAACGGTGGCTGTGGTTATGTGAAAAAACCAGACTTCTTGTTGAAGCCTGGTTATCATCCTGTGAAGAAAACTCTGAAGGTGCATAGACTTTGCGGTGTTCTCATTGTTTTAGTTAGGCTTTTACTTTTCATTTTGTTGGATCTCAATTCTCCATCATGCTAACAGGTGACAGTCTACATGGGAGAAGGGTGGGATTTGGATTTTCGCCGCACGCATTTTGATCTATATTCTCCACCTGACTTCTTTGTCAAAGTAAGAACATCTATGTCAGTCTGTTATTGCAAGTGTAATCATAAGTACAATTTGGTTTCAGGAACTTTAGGTTACAGATATTTTTTCAATGCTGTTTCTTTAATAACAGTTATACTGAGAACTGATTGATCTGTTTGCAGATTTCAATTGCTGGTGCTCCAGTTGATAAGGCCAAGAAGCAAACAAAAGTGATTGAAGATGACTGGACACCAGAGTGGAATGAGGAATTCGAGTTCCATCTGAGTGTTTACGAATTGGCTGTGCTGAGGATTGAAGTCTATGAGTATGATACATCAGGAAAACCTGACTTCGGAGGTCAAACATGTTTACCTGTATCAGAATTAAGAACTGGGATTCGAGCAGTTCCATTACACAATCGTAAAGGAGAACAATTCAAGCATGTAAGGCTTCTGATGAAATTTGAACTAGTGTGATCCTACAATGAATATTCACCAATCCACCATTATGAACTATTATCCTAATGCTGGGGGTCTTTATTATTTACATATATTGTTGGAGCACTCACCATCAAATCATAAAAATCTCAGACTTGAACAACCCTAGCCATAAACAAGCACAATCATGAACAAAATAAGAGAGAGCTGTAAATCTGAAACTAGATATTTTCCATTCTAGCTCACACATTTCATTAACAGGGCTGTTATAAAATAGCAGCAACATCACAAGTTTTACTAGTAAAAACCATGTTGTAAACTAACATCAATATCTCCTTGTATGGTGCACGTTACTTACTTTTTTACTTGGACAATTAAATAAAAACCATATCTACTATCATGCCTTGCACATAAATTTTTAGCAATACACATGCACAATACATACAAAAAGCAAAAAGCAAAATATATTAGCTTTGGAGTGTTGAGAATGTTGGAAGCAGATGGGCACCTACAAAATTTACACGCACTCAAAAGGAAGAGAAGAAATACTAAAAGTTATATGTTTATTTCATTCTCTAAAAATTACTTGAATACAATCAATATACGTAGAGTATTTATATTGCTTCAATATACTATAATAAGATAACAACTTTATAACTTTTTTTAGGCAATTAAATGTGTATCGTAAGCTTAAAAACAATTTCTGTTTTTTTATTATTATTTAGCACATACTAAATATAGAAATATTAGTTTCAATTTTAATATCTAACACCCCTGTAAACTTGAACTCTTCACAACTCCGAGCTTTAATCTCAACTGTTGAAAATTATCATACTTGAGTGACTTTGTGAAAAATATCAACAATTTGATCATTCGTCCTTATATACTCCAATTCAACTTCCTTTTTAGCAATGCACTCTAGAATGAAATGATACCTGGTATCAATATGTTTGCTTCAATCATGAAATACCAGATTTTTTGCTAAAGCCTGAGCAGACTTATTATCAATCATGACTATGGTAGCTTTTTTTTGCTCCAAATGAAGTTCTTTCAGTAGTCGACGTAACCAAATAGCATGACATGTACAAGAAGTGGCCGCAACATATTCTGATTCACAAGAAGAAAGTGTGACAATCGGTGGCTTTTGGAGCAAAAAGTTCTTTCATTAGTCGACGTAACCAAATAGCATGACATGTACAAGATGTAGCTGCAACATATTCTGATTCACAAGAAGAAAGTGTGACAATCAGTTGCTTCTTCAAACACCAGGAAATTGCATTATTTCCTCTTAAGAACACTAATCCAATGGTGCTTTTTCTATCATTAATATCTCCGGCAAAATCACTATCACAATAACCCACCAACTTCAAATCTTGAGAGGATGAATAAAAGATTCCATAGTCAAGTGTACCTCTAAGATAAGGCAAAATCCTCTTAGCTGCTTTCAAATGTGTTGTTGATGGGCGCTCCATGAAACGGCTTACTACTACAAATAGGATATCAGGTCTGATACAAGTCAAGTATCTTAAACTTCCCACAATACTTTTCAATAAGGTAGGATCCACCTTTTCTGCGTCTTCTTCCATTTTAGATGGATTTGCTCCAGTTTCTATAAGGGTGCTAACTGGTTTGCACTGTGACATGTTGAACTTTTTGAGTATCTCCTTTATATAGCCTTCTTGCGAGATAAAAATCCCATCTTCCATATGCTTTACTTCCATTCCTAAATAATACGTCATGAGTCCCATGTCACTCATCTTAAATTCTTTTGCCATTGCCTTTTTGAAATCATTGAACATTCTTGAACTGTTCCTTATGAAAATAAGATCATCTACATAGATACAAACAAAGAGAAGATCTCATTTCTCTTGCTTTACATACAAAGCATGCTCATGAATGCATCTCTGAAAACCATTCTCTTTACTTGTCAATTCTACTATTCCAGGCTCTCGGTGCTTGCTTAAGCCAATACAATGCCTTTTTCAACTTCAACACTTTGTCTTCATTGCCTTTAATAATATACACCTTAGGTTGTTCAACATAGACTTCCTCCTCAAGATATCCATTTAGAAAGGCTGACTTTACATCTAACTGATATATCTTCTAATGATTTTGGGCAGCAATTGAGATAAATACTCTAATAGTTTTCATGCGAGCAACAGGAGCAAACACCTCTTCATAGTCAATCTTTTGTCTTTGCTTATACCCTTTTGCAAATCTCTCTACTTCACATTTGGCACTCTTCTTTACTTTGTACACTCATTTAACTTCAATGGGTTGATTGTTGGGAATCGGTTATCCAACTTAGATGTTAAAACCTAAGTTAGGGAAATTTTAAAAATTTGCCAACATAACCCTTGAACTTAATCAAGGATTCTAATCCCAAGGACCTAATTTGCATTCTAACACATAACTAATCAACAAGGCATCAAATAAACATCTTAGGAATTCTAAGTTTCAAGAAAACTTACCAATTCCCATGTTTGATGAAAAATCACATTTAATCTACTAGTTTGGAATCTACATCATGTTGATTCATCCAATGAATCAACCTCTTCAAGCTCCCCAATTGTGAAGCCTTTAGCTTGAAAACCAAGCTATCCAAATCTCTTGCCTTGCCTTGATCAATTGAAGTTTGATTCCTCTCCTTGATGACCACTCAAGCTCACTCAATTTTATCTCTAGAAGGACTTGTGGTTGTAAACACTTAAGGCTTAAGTGTGTATATATTGAGTATATATATTTCTTGCCTCCTCAAAAGCTCTACAAGTTTTTCTTGCTCCACCAAACCAATAAATATATGCCTTTTGCTTTATTATCTTATTGGTTGGAGATAAAGTGTAGAGAATCATTGACCCCACCACTAAACTATTTGTAATCTTTAATTAACAATATATTAAGCCACTGGAATCCAAAAGAAATGGATGTAGAGATTATCAACTCTTGACATTCTCTACACAATCTAGTGCTTACACATGTTAATTAACTTCCACATAATTATTTGATTTAATAAATCAAACAATATATGTAAATGGACTTGGGCTATACTAATTGAATTAACTCTTAATTCAAAAACCCAATCCATATACAAATGGACTTAATTTATATTTGGGTCAACTCTTGTCCCAAAGCCCATGTCATAAATCAATTGGACATTAATGCATTGGGCCAACTCTTGACTCATAAGTCCATTCCAAATGGGCTTATATGCATTAAGTGGACTTGGTGGGTTACTTGATTTATTCTAAAGTCCAAAACTCTTTTGGGCTTAAGCCACAACTCTTGGACCTAAATCTAAGTAATCAAGAAACATATATATATATACACATTATTAATTTAATATAACAATTAATATCCAATATTAATTAAACATAAATTAATAATTAAACCTTTGATTGAAATTAGATATAATGATATGCTAGCATCATGCTCCAAGCAATATCCAATTTCATTAATCTCAATTACTTGATTAAACTCTTTAATCAATAATTAGATTAATACAAAGAGATTTGGAAAATACTTGTAGGTGTGACTTACTAGGTTCATGTCTAATTGGCAATGAGAAGATAATATCAACTCTTGATATTATTTGAAACTCTTTCAATCTAAGTGTGAAAATCCCATTAACACATTTAGTTCTCATAAGTTGTGAGTGACCCCCTAGCATCGATATCACAACTGCCCAATTAGAAATGAATGTTTATACCAATTCACACGAACCCTTTGGTCATAATTACCGTCACTAAAATCCCTTCATTAAAAGATCCCGACATAGCGTAGAGTCAAGGATTAGTCAACCTCTAATAGCTATATCACTTAAACTCATCTCAAGTTCTATTCTTGATAAAACATAACAAATACTAGAAACTCTTTTAGACTGTTATGTTTGTCTTGGCCAAGAACTTATTCATCAAGAAAAGACTTAGATAGTTCTGGATCTTATCCCAGTTCACTCCAGGTAATGAATCTCATCTTGATCGAACACTCATCCCTACATTTGACCAACTAGAGCCACCACTCACCATATACCTATGTATGGCTAACACAAGTATGTAAGCGGTAATAAACTCTAACCACTCAAATGTGGATGACCGTGTCACCTCAGGTCAAAGGACCATATGCATTATTATGACCTAGACTGTGATTGTTGATCATAAGTGAATATCCTCACAATCACATATCTAACGTCACGCTCGATCCACCCATCACATGAGTACCCATATGTCTATTCTGATATCTCATATCAAGTAGCATGAGACTCACTACCTCCCACTATTAGTATCTCATACTAATCAAGGAAAATAGACAGAGGTGGTAGTCTAATTAATATTACCCAAATATTAATTAATCGACTACGAACAATTTATAGCATATGTATTAAATACGTTTGTAACTCATATTATCAACTCTTGATAATAAACATATTTAACATAATGCTAAAGGGTAAATACTCAAATAAATAAACCCTTTATCTAAATGAATATTATATTGCCATAGGAATTAATACAATGTCATTATTCATAACAAAATGGCATTAGGGCTCATCTATGCTAACAAGCTTATTGCAGCTCAGCAAGTTGTGATCCAAGTTAAATGTCAATTGAACCACTATAAGCTTGTAAAATCTATGTCTCCTACAAATCAGTTTGCTTTTTGGATGTCCACTCTTTTGTGGTCCCTCCTCTTCAAAACTATTTCAAGCTAAACTCTGATGTAGCCTTCTCTCAGAATACAGATTTTCCAGGTTTTGGTGTGGTTCTTCGTGATTGTTATGGATAAATAATGTTAACAGCAAGTAGGAGAGAGATGGTAGCAATGAATGTTGAACAGGGGGAAGCAAAGGCAATGTTGTTTGGTTTAAAGATTGTGTTGGAATCAAGATTTTTTCGAGTTATAGTCGAATCAGATTGCTTTTCTTTATCATCTCAACTTCAAGAGAGGAATATGCAGGTCTTTCTTCAAACTCTCTACTGCCGGAAGACACATATTAGAGCTCTCCTCATATTTTGAATCTATCTTTTTTCATCATGTTCCTAGATTAGGAAATATGGTTTCCCACCATCTTGCTTAAAGTTAGAAGTAGAATTCTTGTTAACAGAACAGGCTCCTTCGACAGTTATGCCTTTTGTATGTGTTGATGTATCTCCTATTTCTTAGTTTATATATTCATTTTATTTCAAAAAAAGCATAGCTATTTCAAAAACTAAAATTTTAGTAGTAGGTGCAGGTAGAATTTCGACATACTATTTTTTTTGTCTCTTAAAACTAAGAAGACAATAATTAGTGCAGTATTTAATCAGATTTTTCTTTTGTTATTTCTTTTATGGTAAAAGAACCATACCATCTGCATAGTTTGGCTTAGTGGCCAACCCACCACAGGCATTTATGATTCCCGGAATGAACCCACTCCTCCCCTCCCCCCATCTACAATTGGTTAAAAAGAAAACAAACAAACAAATGAAAGGCATCCGTGCATGACATTTTCATGGTCACTATTCAATATGCTACTAAAATCATAACCCATAGGACGTGTGTGAGGCCTATGCCTCTATGTTCGTCATTTGCTCTAACCTTTTGAGATTTTAGGTATAAAAAATATAAAACAAATGAATTGCATGGTATTTAGCTGCATTTAATCTAGGTTCAATGAACTTGACTTGAAGGATTTCTTATATGTTATAAGGGCAATGTACTTGCTCTGCTATCTAGAGTTTTCTTTGTCAGCTATATATGCTAAAAAGCCCAATACGTAGCTAGTGAAAGAATAGTCAAGTGGTAATTTCTCTCCAAGAGCATCATGAAGTGCATAATTTGATTTCTACCGCTGTCGATTTAAAGGGAAAGAATATCCCATGTTTGCAGTTCATCGAAATTTAAGTCATATGACCTCCTTATTAAAAAAAAAAAAAAAAGTCCCATACATATTTAATGTTCCTCTTCTACCATATATGTAAGTATAATGTAATCAAGAAGATAATATTTTTTTTTTTTGACCGAAATCAAGAAGATAATATTAATTAAGATAATTTGGAATTTGCTTATATGATATATGAATCCTATTGTAAAGAAGAATGAGGAATTAATTAGTTAGTCTATGGTTACACGTAAAAATTATAGAGCAAGCATTACTTACCTAATAAAATTCAATTCTTTTAAAGAAAATTCAGCATTGTTGGTGAACAGAATCAGAAAGAGAAGTGAAGATTCAATTTGATGGCTTGGTATTATTTGTCTTTTCTTGCTTTTAGAAATTAGAATTGTTTAGAAGTTGGTAAGGTCATCAAGAAAATGATGTGAAAGACACATTAACCGTCCAGACATTCTTTTTTAAATAATATCTTTTATTTATATTAACATTTTTTATTACCACTAAATTTTTAACGACACTAAAAATTTAGTAAAGAGAACCCTTAGATTTTAAGGCATTTTGAATCATAAAATTTAAAATTCTATAATTTTTTATTTGTAGAATTTATTTTTATTTTTTATTATACAGTTAATTAGTAATTAAATCATATGATTTTTTATTTAATTAAAAAAATTATTTTCTATTAGTTATATAATTCATCAGTGCTTTTGGGATAAAGCTAAGGTTTCGTTTGTTCTAATTTTATTTATAAAATTATTATTATTATTATTAAAATGAAAAGTGAAAACTAAGATCAAAAGCCATAGATTGTCTCTAGAAGTGGCCCCTTATTGATATTATTTTACTAAAAAATATTTATTTCCTTTTCACATCTATCTACCTCTGCTATTTATCACTAGAAGCTAAGCAACACTTTAGAAGTAATGTTTTATGATCACTAAGATTATTGAGTATAATTCAACAAAAGAATGCTGAAATTTATACCTTAGTAAATACGAATTCTTAGACCTAGGAAATATCTTAGCAAAATTGTCCTCAAAGATGCATACATTTATAAGGTTTGTTTGTAGTAATATGTACATAATAATATCTTAGGAAAATGTCACCAAAGATGTAAACATTTTTACAAGTTTTTTGTTAGCTTCTTGTTAATTCTTAGCTTCCCACTTTGGACCAAAGTCTGTTAAAATATATAGCTGAAAAAAAAATTAAAATTAAAATAAAATAAAACAAAAAAGAGCACTTGGAATAAGATTGTGCTTTTCTGATGATTCCTCATGGGAAGCTCTGTTCTTCCTTCCTTCCGCCACCTCTCTGCCCATGTGGCCAGCTGCATTAACGTTGTCTTACACCTTCATACAGTGATGGGATGTCATTTTTTTGGTCAAAAGCAACAACACTTTTTATTTATGACACTTTTCTTTTTTCCCCAAAAAAAAAAAA
>CATIWK010143704.1:0-16147 GCA_949634005.1 Mallotus japonicus | reverse complement strand
TAGAGAGAAATATTTTGTAACTCCTATTATTTTTCATAGTGAAATTCTTCTAGTCTTGCCCGTGGTTTTTCCTCAATTTGTTTTGGGGTTTTCCACGTTAAAAATCTGTGTGTTTTATATTATCTTCAATATTATTATTTTAGCTGTAATTTGCTCTATTTTATTCATTGTCCGATCCTCAATTTTTGAACATTAATAGTGCCAAGAAAATCCTTTTATAGTTAAAATTGAGATTCACATCTTTAACCAATCCCAAATTTCCCTAATCAATCTCTCGCTCTCATATTCATGAACCGCTATGACCCCAAAATCTATTGGGTATTTCATTGCAGGGTTCCGCCTTTCAATCCATTCCCATCGACCATCTGATTGAATTCTCGACTCCAAGTAGTCACGGTGATCATCAGCCTTTCTATACTCCGTGAAACGAATGATATACCTGAGGGTATTGATGTTGTTGTTGTGAGGTGATAGGGTTAGGGTTAGGGTATTTTAAGAGGGATTGAAGAAACGAAGGATAAATAGGGAAATGAAAACTCCAAAGATAGCTAATTTGAGAGGAAATGTTTTAGCTGCTGCTGCTTTTGTTGAGGTAAGGTGGCGACGCGTGGTCATGGTAGGTTTGAAATGGCGGAAAAGATCCGGCATGCATCGACTCAACCTCCATGACTTTAAAAGAAGAGGAAACACTAAGTCGGACTCCGACTGGTACTGGTTGTATAGAAGCTTAGTAGAGGCAGGGCAATTCATTTTTTTTTTCGATGGCTTTAGAAAGAATAGGACTGGTACTGCTTTTTTTTTTAATGAATGAAAATTGAAAATTTTTTAATGAAAGAAAGAAGGAAAGTGTGGATATGATTTGGGTGGCATGTGGGAGATTTCCATTAAAGGTATTTTTGCCATTTAACTTACTTAGTCAACATAACTAAGCCTACTTAGTCAACTTTTGACCCTTCAACATAGTACATGAATTCTCACTCGCCACTTAACAAAGAGTGATAAACACATGTCATTAATCTACTAAATTGGGGCTTAATAGCTACATAAATAAAAACGTAGGGACTCAATGCAATGCAATAAAACAATAGGAGCTCAATAGAAAAAATCGCTATAGTTCAAGGGTTTAAATATGGTTTTTGCCTTTGTTTTTTAATTTGAACAAATTGCACTTATGATTATAATTAAGAGGAAATTTCATGTGATTGTCACTTTGACCTTGACTCTTTTTCTTCTTTCACTTTTGTTTTTATGCTTTTCATTTATGTACGTACCTCATTTCCCTCTGTGTTTTCATCTTCCAAAATTGGTGTTTTCTGCCATTTTTTCATTTTTTCATTTTTCCATTTTTCTATAATTTTTTAACTATTTATTATTTTTGAAGTCTTTTTTAATTGAATTTGATTGTATGTATTTTATTTAATTTGTATATTTTAAATAATTTTAATTCTATATTCTAAATAACAATTTTTTAATTTTGAAATTTACTATTATTTAGAATATAAAAATTAAGCTAATTAAACTAAAAATTACCCATAGTCTTCAATAATCATTTTTTTCATAATTATTTAGAATTTAGAAATTAAACTACTTAAACTAAAAATTACCCATAGTATTCAATGATTATTTTTTAATAAAAACAACAAAAAAATTATGAAATATGTCAAATAAATTATGATTCTTATTATTGATACTGATAAAAGTAAAAATTTTATTTATGGCCTTAATTTTATTATTAATAATGAAAAAACTAAAAAAACAACAAACAACAACAAAAATTAACAAACATCAACAAAAATCAACAAACATCAACAACTACAATTTTTTATTGCTTTTGTTGATTTTAGTTGATTTCTATTGTTTTAGTTGTTGTTTTCAATTGTTTTTGTTGTTTATATTTATTTATGTTTGTTGATTTTTGTTAAAAATAAAAAAAATAACAACAAAAAAAATAAAAATTATGAAATATATCAAAAAAATATTTTTTTTATCATTAATACTAATAAAATTCTAATAAAAGTAAAAAATTTATTTATGGCATTAATTTTATTATTAATAATGAAAAATAATTTAAAAAGGAATAAAAAACAACAACAATCAACAACAGTAAATTTTTGTTGAGTTTTGTTATTTTGTTGTTTTCGCTTGTTGATTTTTGTTGTTGTTTTTTTTCGGCTTTTTTTTTTATTGATGTTGCAAATACATCACAAGGATTGTAAACTTGCTACATATTGATGATCAATAAGTATCAAATAATTTTTTTTTTAAAAAAAGTTGTTAGACATTTTAACAAACAAATTAAAGCAAAAAAAAATAAAATCCTTATTCTTTAAGAATATAAAAGAAGAAATTTTTGTTTATTTATTATTGTTACAACAATTGAAGATATTTATTGCTTGGTTTAACAACAATTTAAGATGTTTAGTTCATAATTCTTCATTTGAAAAAAAAAAGGTCTTAAGAGAAAAAAATAGTGAGCAAAAAAAAGAAAACATTGAGAATAAAATGAAGACAGTACCTTAAAAAAAAGTTGAGAAAAAGAGATGAAGACAATAGAAAAAAATGTTGAGAAAAAAAAAAGATAAAGATAGTACCGTAAAATAGGAAAAAAATGTTTAGCAAAAAAACGTTGAGAAAAAAATGTTAAAAAAATATTGAGCAAAAAAATATTGAGAAAAATAGATGAAGACAATAGAAAAAATATTGAGCAAAAAAAACATTGAGAAAAAAATAGATGAAGAGAGTATAAAGTAAAAAAATGTTGAAAAAAACAAATAAAATGTTGAGAAAAAAAAGTATGAAGAAAAAAATTGAAAAAACCAGTAAAAAGGAAAAAAACGTTGGACAAAAAAAAGACAACCCTAAATATAAGGGTGATAAAGGGAGTGGTTCATATTTGAAAGAAAAAAGTTAAAAAAAGTTAGTTTTGAAAGTTTTTTTTGGTTTTTGGTATATTTATATAAAGAACCCTATAACTAAAGAGTAATGATACTTTGCATAGTGGCCCGCATTTATTTATTATTTTTTTCACCAAACTGCCCCCATGCAATTAGGGGGCAGTTTATTTTTGCTGTCTAATTTTGTCAAATCACACATCCACTCTATTTTTTTTAATGCGGCTTTTATAGCAGGCCTATGACAAGAATCATTTCTGATAATTAAATCTTATAATTTTTTTTAGTATAATTAAATTTTATAAACTTAAAAAAATAATTTTAATTGTTAATTAATAAATAAAATCTATATATTTTTAAATATATATATATAATTGAGAATTTCGTTTATATATATTTTAATAAAGGAGTATAAAAACCAAACAGAAAATGCACCGTCAGAAATTTTCAAAGAATTATGAATGATATTTTCAATCCATACTCTGAATGCTATATAATCTATATTGATAATATGCTCATCTTTTCAAACTCCATTGAGTAGCATTTTAAAACATTTAAAACATTTTTCTATGTTGCTAAGAAAAATGAACGTGTTGTTTCAAAAAAAAAAAAAATCTCTTTTCTAAACAAAAGTCAGGTTTTTAGGACGTTACATATCAAGTGGAACTATTACCATGGAGAGATCTCTTAAATTTGTAAACAAGTTTCATGACAAAAATTTAGAAAAAAAAAACCAATTATGAAGATTTTTGGGATATTTTGGATTTCTATCGTGTAACAGCCCCAGCCCACCCGTTTGAGATATTGTCCGCTTTGCTCACAGGTCAGCCCCAACTCACAACTTGGAGCGTACGGTTTTGTGGGCTACAACCCAAAACGCGTCTCAAGTGGAATGTATCCACATCCTTATAATAAGGCATGCTTTGTTCCCCCTCCAAACCGATGTAGGATATCACATATCGTCACATCAATAGGATAGTAAACCGCTACATGATAGACTCAAGAAAAACCATGTTCCCTGGTCTAATGAACATACATCTATTGTTCAACAAATTAAAAAATAAGTCCTTCACATCCCTTATCTTCACCTTGCTAACCCGAGTCTTCTAAAGGTCATAAAAACCAATACTAGTGATTTGGGATATGGTGAAATCTTAAAACAAGTTCAAAATGGGAGGGAAGTGATAGTCTAGTATGCTTTTTATCATTGGAATACATAGTACTTAGAAAAACTATTCCATTATAAAAAATGAAAATTTTTTCCATTGTTTTGTTCATCACAAAATTTCAATCTTATTTATTAAATCAGAAGTTCTTCTCTACATTGATTGTAAATTAGAAAAAGACATTTTGCAATCAAAACCTTGCACCAAAAATAAATTTTTGCAAGATGGCAAACAATTTTAAGTATCATTGATTTTGAAATTGAAATTATGGAAAGAGATGTAAATTCTTTGCCAGACTTTCTAACTAGAGAATTCTTGCAAAATGGAGATGTCATGAAAGAAAGCTAATAAAGACAAAGAATAGGTCAAGCCTTCCAAACTGTTGATGTCAAATTATGTATAGTTTTAGTAGTCTATTTTGCATATATATGTATATTTTGAATAGAATTTTAGTATAGGAAATCATATAGAAATATATACTTTTATATTTTCTTTATTTTTGTTAGGGAAAAGGAAAATGGAGGTGAATTGGTGAAGTTTGGTGCCAAAAAGAGGAGAAACGGAGTAGAGTGGTGCAGAGCTGTCTGTTGGCATGATCACAACTAGATGCGCGATCGCAGACAAGTCGTAATGCTAGCACCTGAGTAATTTCGAGCCTTACGTTAGCGCGATCTTCATGCCAGTGCGGATTCCTTAGAACAGCCTCTTCTGCCACCAGCTCATTCAATGCGCGAGCATGATCTTTTCACCTGGATGCTTCGGTCTCGAGCGCGGCCAGAACACGAGCGTGACCTTTGCCCGAGAGCCCTTTTTATGCGAGCACGGATCTTCCATGATTGCGGCTTCGTCATTTCCAGCACAGAACATGATGAGGTGTGCTAAATTTGAGAAATATCTAAGGGAAGGTAAAAGGATATATTCTAGAAAAGCTAAAAAGGACAAAGGCACGAATTACTTAGGGAGGACACACAATATACACATGCTCACACATTCTCTCAAATCATTAAGGAATTGACAAGAAACAACACACAAGAGAAAGAGAGAAGAAAAAAAGGAAGCTGGAGAAGAGACCCATTTGAAGATTCAAGCTCCTTTGGATAACATTTTCTATCTCTTATCCTTATTCTTAACTCTTGTGTGTAATTGAATATTGAATGTTGGTTTTAATAGCCATGAGTGGCTAAGTACTTTTATGAATGTTGGGATTTTGGAAACCCATTTGATTTAAGTTCAATTAATATATTAGTTCTTGTTTATTAATTGCATATTGTGTTTTGTTGAGCTTTGTTAAGTATTGTATTGTGGCCAAATGCAATCCTTATTTTGAATCTATGCAATGAGAGTTGGTGGATTCAATAGACCTATAAACACTTGTTAGATCTTTCAATGACTTGAGAGAGCTTCTATAAATCTAATCCTCCATAAGTTTTATGAATGCCTTTCAATGCTTGATCTAATCTTGTTTTATAATGATAATGAGAATTTAGTTATATGATGAGATTTGATTGATGCTTGTTAGTGAGATTAACCTTGCTCGAGAGAGATTGTTAATTCGATTTTTGAAAACTTGAGGTATGCATAAGAACTTGAACTAATATGTTATTTGACTTAATGAAGATGTGGTATGCCATTTCTCCTAACAACATGCTCTCAATATTGTTTGTTTCCTTGCTAACCTGATTTACAAATAGTCTTTAATTCATTCTTAGTTTTAGTTATTAATTTGCTCATTTACTTGTTCAATCAACCAACCGTTTAATAGCTCTAAACATACACAATAGAGATTAATAGGTGCTTAGACCCCAATTCCTGTGGAGACGATACTCTACTTACCTTCTATATTACTTGTCCGACCCATGCACTTGCGGTAAGCAATAAGTTTTTGGCGTCGTTGCCGGGGATTGACGGTTCTAACATCAGAATTGATCAACATTGTTTTGGATTAGAGTATTTGTTATTTTTGTATTATGTTTTTGATTTGTGATCTCTGTTTTAGGTACCTTGGAGTTGTGTATGCACAATACTTGTCGTGCTAGACAAGAGCCTTTACTCTTTATTCCGGACTTGACAAGGTTAGAAAGAGAGAATCAAAGGAGATTGAAAAGTACGTTGAGAAATATGGCTACACAAGGAAATGAACTAGCTGAAGCAGAACGAACTCTACTAGAGTTTGCTATACTGGGAGCTAGACTCGTGCACTTGCGATAAGCAACACAAACCTAAATCCAAATCAAACCCATTTCATCTGAAAAACCCATAAAATTTTGGTTTGACATTGTTCGATCTGAAGGACAAAATATTCCTAAAACTCAAGATGATAAAACTTGATAGATCCAACAATTGGTGGAATCTATTTTCAAAATCCCTAAACTCTTAAAAGCCATTTAGAGTTTAAAATAAGTTGTAGAGACTCAAACTCATATGTTATAGGCATTCAAAAATCTACAGGTAAAACAACTACATTGGTTTCTAAAATCAAGAAAGGAGAATCTTCAGCCTCAAAACCCTTCCTTAACTTGATTTGAATCTGGTGGCTATCCAAAGCAGCTCACAAATTGTTCTGTTTCAATTAAAAATTTCTAAAACCTTTGATTTTATTTTAAAACCTAGTATTCAAAATATTATTACATTTGAAAATGAATTTTATGCAAAAGATCCATTTTTAACCATGGCAAATCACTTTCCAAAAAATTGATTTTTTGTAATATAAATAAATAAATATATACATACATATATATATATATATATATATATATATCAATTTTATTTGTTAGTTAATTGTTAAAATTAATTTTTTTTTATTTTATAGGGTTTAATCATACTAAAAAAAAATTATAAAACTTGAATGTACTAATTAAAGTCCAATTTGATCTAATTTTACAAAGGATAAGTTCCAATTTGGTTCAAAAAAATGAAAAGGTCCAATTTAAAATTAGGGCAAAACATGGAGGTACAATTTGTATCTTCGGCCTTATATCATATGACCAATAGTAATTCCCTTAACTTTTTTTTTTTTTTTTTTTGCAATAAGGATCAATTTTTCCCTAAACTTTTTGACCAAATTAGCTCTTTTGTTACCTTTTGAGCCAATTTAGTCACTAAACTCTTTAATAAAGGTCAAATTAGCCCTGAAAATTACACTTGTCCCTTTATTTTTTGATAGGTGAACAAAAGACTCCCTAGATATTTACAAAAACCTCCCTAATATCGTACTTATTTAACAAATTAGTCCATATTACAATAAAAAAAATTTTAAATTAAAATTTTTTAGATTATATTTATAACTATGTTTATAGCATATAAAATGTAATAAATTAACAATATATTATATGAATATTTAAATTTAATTATGCATAAAATATATATTTTTAATACAATCATGCATTATATTTAATTTTCAAATTATAATAACACACATATCTAGATTTATATCTTAGAAAAATAAATGTATGATTTAATACGTATATGAATTATTAGCTTTTAAAATTTTTATTTTAAAGTGTGTATATGTGTGTGTATGTGTGTGTGTATATATATATATATATAAATTAAAAGGTATATATTTTAAAATTATTAAATATTATTGGTAAATAATTTAATTTATATAGTGTAAAAATATCTTTTACTAAAATATAAATAAAAATGTATATATTTATGTTTTTGTTATAATATCTTTTACTAAAATAAGGACTAATTTGTTAACTAAGTAAAATAATAGGATGTTTGTAGATGTTTAGGAGATCTTTTGTAAGTATAATTATTAGGGTTAATTTGACCTTTATTAGGTAGTTTAGTAGTTAAATTAGTCCAAAAGATAACAAAATGACTAACCCAGCCTTCGTCGAATAGTTCAGGGGAAAATTGACCCTTATTCCTTTTTTTAAGGCTCCTAAGTTAATTTCGATGTAAAGGTCAATTTGTCCCTTGAATTTGTGTTAAAAGTTCAAATAGACTGAATTTTAACTTCTTCAGCAAATGGGTCCAAAACTCTTATTTTAAAGGCCAAATCGATCTAAATTTCTATCAAGATAAATGCGTGCAACGCAAATTTAACAAAAACAAGTAATTTAAATATTTTACTAATAAAAAAATAAGCCCTTAAGCTTCACATAATGCTAATTATTTTTTGCTAATTTTTTTACTAAAATACTACATTAACTCCAAACTCTACTTTCTCATCTTCATCAAGTCGTCATCCTTTGCACCATCCATCAATCACCAACACCCAACAATGACGACAACAACAATGTCAACATGCTACCAACAATGATAGCAAAATTAACAATAAAATTATTTAAAGAATTTTGTTGGAAAACATTTTTTATTGGGATTGTTCTTCCAGATTGCAATGTTTCAAAATTATTACAGATGTTGCTCGTAATCCTCATTATTATAATCATCAACCTCCACTATACCACCACTATTTTTGATAAAAAAACATATTGTTGTCTCTTCTTATTCTCAAAGACTTCATGGCCACTGTTGGTGCTCAATTACATAGAGTTTAGGACTCATTTTAGCATGCATTTTTAGGATTTAGATTGCATTTAAGGTAGTTTAGTTAATAGGAATATATACTTTTATGTTTTTTATTTTAATTTTCAGGGAAAAGCAAACTTGGAGGTGAATGGTGCCATTAGAAGCATGAAAAGAGCCAATGCAGAGGAAGGGAATAAAGTTGGAGTATTGTAACGTTCACGGGTAGGTGCGCGATCGCAGGATGCGTCAAGTAAAGCTAAGTAAAGATGGTACTGGAACTCTATGGCGACCGCGAGGGATGCACGATGTAACACCCTATACACTTTTATAATTGCACATCATGATATCCCATATTATTATTACTAAGTATCATTTGTTCTCATGTTGTTTTTATACACATATACTTATATATATGTATATACACATATACATGCAAAAATTTACATTAACTAGTAGCATATGAATGTTACAATGAGAGAGAGAGTGTGTGTGAGGGTTTGGCAGACAACCTATGCTTAATGGTTTAACTACCATGCTTTATGCTTCAAAATGGCCCAAAACTAGACTTCTTAATCTGAAAAATAATTGCGATTTGATGAGTCGCAACTCAATGAATATAAACATCTTAAATTCTAAAGGCTTTTTAAACTTACAAACTCAATCAGTTCAAACAAATATAACATTCAAATATTGCATATGCATATGCTTTGGTTCCTTTTATTTGTTATGACCTTATAAGACAATACTGCACCTGGTTCAAGTGAAACAAGTGACAATTGATTTTGCTGGCTAGCATATAACAAGTGAATCAAGTGATATTCCTTTGATCATTAACATTTGCTAAGTGATTTGCAAGTATTAGTCAAGCTGGTCACAATGTCCTCTTATATCCATATGCAAGTGTTCAAATGTAAATGTATAACAAGTAATTACTGTAATTCATATATTTATCGTTTGTCCTATATTCATATAAGCACAAGCATAAACGATCTATAGTTCATCAATACTCATGTAAGAAGACATAGAGCAACTTAATTGAAGTTTCATAGAAAACACATTTTAATCAAGCTACAAACCATAATTCCACATTCTTATTCATGTATTCACACAACTTGCACATTAGAATCCAATTGATGTATATACTCACCTCCTTATGTAACAAACACTTTATGGACAACTTGTATCACCTTCTTGAGCTTCACCAATGCTTTAAGATCCTAAATATGACATATATTTGATAAAGAATATGTCTATAATGAGTTTTCATACTTAGTATGCAATTATGATTTTTTCTATACATGTAAGCCTCACATTTATACATATTCTTCCTTATCAGACAACTTCACCTTGCTAGACCTAAGAGTCAATAACTTTCACCACACAATTTCAAATTACTTGATTATTTTATATATATATATATATATATATATATATATATATATATATATATAATTAGACATCAGGGATACAATATATTTAAAAATCAGCACAATAAAGCTCTACATAATTAATGGTGAAATTTTGAATTAAGACTTGTGTTCTACACAAAAACAGTTTGAGCAGGTCTCATTCAGTTTAGAATTTCTCAAGTTATACAAGTCCAATTGTAAAAGAATTTTTTTAGGCACTTTTTTAACACATAAAGGAACAACTTTCATTTTTTATACTTTATCTAATTCGGCCTCTAAGGTCCTCATATTAACTTGAAGAAACCGGACTACCTGTAGATGTAGTAAGCAGAGTCAGCCCCACTCCAAGGATGATTTTGTTAGTATAGGTGGTATGCCCTAGAGACCAATCACATATTTTGACATTGCAAATAATCCCAAATGGCAATAAAGAATATTCTTTTATCGAGAGTGTTTATTTAATTGAATATTTATCCATTAGCATAATGTTAAATAAATTTATTATCAAGAGCTGATAATATGAGTCACAAATTTATTTGGTACATATGCTATAAAATGTTCCTAGTCGATAAATTAATATTTGGGTAATATTAATTTGACTATCACCTCTGTTTATTTTCATTGATTAGTATGTGATACTAATAGTAGGAGGTAGTGAGTTTCATGCTACTTGATATGAAATATCAGAATAGACATGCGGATACTCATGTGATGGGTGGATCGAGCGCGACGTTAGATTTGTGATCGCGATGATATTCACTTATAGTCAACGATCACAATCTAGGTCATAATGGTGCATATAGTCCTTTGACCTGAGGTGACACAGTCATCCACATTTAAGTGGTTAGGGTTTATTACCGCTTACATACTTGTGTTATTCACACAGGGGTATATGGCGTGTGGTTGCTCTAATCGGTTAAATATAGGAATGAGTGTTCGACCAAGATGGGATTCATTGCCTGGAGTGAACCGGGATGAGATCCTATGCTATCTAAGTTCATTCTTGATGAATAAGTTCTTGGCTAGGACAAATATGACACAGTCTGAAAAAGTTTCAGTGCTAGAAAGGTGTTTCTAGTATTTGTTATGTTTTATCAAGAATTAAAATTTGAGATGAGGTCATATGATAAAGCTATTAGAGTTTGACTAAACCTTAACTCTAGACTATATCGGGATCTTCTAATTAAGGGATTCTAGTGTACGGTAATTATGACCAAAGGGTTCATGTGAATCAATACATGCATTCATTTCTAATTGGGTAGTTGTGATATCGATGCTAGGGGTCACTCACAACTTATGAGAACTAAATGTGTATAATTGGGATTTTCATATTTAGGCCTCAAAGAGTTTCAAATAATATCAAGTGTTGATATTATCTTCTCATTGCCAATTAGACATGAACCTAGTAAGTCACACCTAAAAGAGTTTCACCAAATCATCATCAATATTAATCTAATTATTGATTAAAGTGTTTAATCAATTAATTAAGATTAATGGAATTGGATTTATGCTTTAGGTCACGGACCTTTAGGTTCGCCGACCCTATAGGTCCGTGACCCTTTAAGCAATGATTTTAGCATATCATGAAATCTAATTCAACCAAGGTTTTAATTATTAATTTATACTTAATTAATATGAGATATTAATTAGAGTATTAAATTAATAATATATGTTGTTTCTTATTGGACTTGGATTAATGGCCCAAGTTATTTGGGCCTAGGCCCAAAAGAGTTTTGGATAAAAAATTAATCCAAGATTTTAAGAAAGCCCATGAAACTAATCCAAGCCCATTTGTCAAATGGATTGGGCTTGGGCCAAGTGTTGGCCCAATTACTAAGCCCAAGTCCATGTATGTGTGAATGGACAAATTTGTCATATTAGGCCCACATTATCTCTTGTGTGTATAAATTTAACTAAGGAAAAGATAAGGATTAGGTTACATGATTAAGTGTAGAGAATATATGTAGACATAATACATGAGATGTATTAATTTTTTACATAATTCTTGGTGCACTAGATAAGCATACAAGTTGTGTACTTATCATGATGAGTTGTGCACTCATCATATGATAAGGTTTGCTTTCTCTAGCTATATATACATAACCTAAGATATGTTTCTAAGGCTAGAGAGTTTTATGTAGAGACACAAAAAGAGAGAAAAACATACACAATATATACCCTAAAGTTCTTGCAAAGATTAAATTAGTGCAAGTTTTGTGAGGGTCATTAGAGAGGCTACTTGCACCTAATCCAATCTAAGCAAGAAAGGTGTTTGGTGGAGCTTTGGTGTTTCAAGCTAAAGGCTTAACACTTGAGAGGCTAGAGCATTTGATTCAAGGGTTGAACCTAAAGCATCATCAAAGCTTGTAGATAACTAATGTGGTCTACATCAAACTTAGGAGATTGTAAGTTTTCTTATAACTTAGAATTCCTAGGTTGTTGATTACTTCTTGTTGTGATATTTAGCTATATGTGAAATTCAAATTGGATCCTTGGGATTGGAATTTTTCACATGATGAAAGGATATGTTAAGCAAAATTTTTGAAATTTGTCCTACTTAGGTTTGTGCACACCACACAAGTCTTGGATGCCTAAGCAGCATAACCGATTCCTTTCAAATTTCTCATTACACACACATTATCTACCAAACTATTTTAGAGGCTTTTATATAACATATAAAGGAAAAAAACTCATGTTTATTACTTTGTCTAAATCAGTCTTTAACATCCTCTAAATAATCAATTAACATCATGTAGCCTATTGGAACTGCCACCCAAACCAGTCCCAAATAAACTTCTATAGAATTTCACATACTTATTATCTCACAAAAACCTTTTAAAGGCATGAAGATGAGACATAAATCCATAAGTTTCATGTTTTTCACTTCCTTTAATTCTTCTTCTATGGCTATGAAAACTACAGTGCAATCTTAAACTATAAACCATAATTCTCAACATGAAGAACCATTTTCATTATCAAAATCAATTAACCTATGTCCCTATTAATTCTTTCTAATTACCATGTTCAACATGTCATGAAGGAAGAATTACATTAGAAAATAAGATGAAATCACTTACCTTTGCCAAAATTAGAAAACCCTAGAATTTCTCCCCGTTTCTCTTCCTTCTTCTCTTTCTCTTTAATTTCCTTCTCCTTACTTTTCTTCTTCTCTCTCTTTTTTTTTTCTTTTCTCTTCCAACCTCCTTTTATTTTTGCAAAAGCTATTTCTTTTTAGCACCTATACTTGCTCTTTATTACTTCTAACTAATTAATTATTTTCTCAACTAAATTCTTAATGTTTAACCTTCACTATTTATATTCCTAGAATATGGTTTATATTTTCATATTCTATCAATTCACTGAAAATCTCATATATTATAATTATGTTATCCTTATCTTTATTTCTAGAAAAATAAATCACACAAGTCATGTTTATGTCATATTCTATATTTTTACATATATGATATGTAATGCATGTGACATGCACATGTTAAAATGAGAGACTTTCGTGATGCATACGTTTATATAATATTTATAATGGGTGAAGTTAGGGATGTTACATATGATCATAGGATCCTGTACCCAAATCTTCTGTGGCGATCGAGACAGTATAGCAATATCCATTCCTTCATAAGAGGCCCCTCTGTCACGATCGCGGGCAGCCCGATTCCAGCAAGTAATATGTTAATGTGTACTTATTAAAAGAGCAAATCTAGGGGAAAATGAAAGGACGTTCTAAAAGGGGGTATTTAAGGATAAATAGCCTGAATTTCAGCACAAGAATTCTCATTCCAAGAACCAACCAACCAATTAAAGAAATACACTCAAGTGAGAGAAGGACAAGAGGAGAAAAAAGAAGCTTAGAGAAGAGGACTCCATTAAAGATCTTTAAAAGCTTCTTGCTAACGATTCTCTCTCTTTTCTTTGCTTGCGAACACCATTTTGGATATTCATTTTCCTTGTATTTCTATTGAATGATGAATATTGAAGCCATGAGTGGCTAGTTTCCTTGTTGGGATTTGAAACCCATTTGATTTAAATTTAATGTGGTAGATCTTATTTACTTTATCTTGCATATTGTGTTTATTGTGCTTGTTGAATGTTGTAGATGGCCAACTAAAGCTCTTGTTTAGGACTATACATTGAGAAATGGTAGTCTTAATAGACCCATAAACATAAGTTGAATGGGTTAATGACTTGAGAGAGCTTAACTTGATTCAATTCTCATTAGGTTTGCTTAACGCCTTGTTTGTTTGAGATAAACTCATTTCCATGGTGATGATGAGAGTTAAGCCTTGGTTTTGTGTATTAATTGATTCATGCAAGTTGAGTTAAACATTACTTTAGAGAAAGTGTTTGATGTTATATATATATATATATATATATTTATGCTTTCCCTATTAAATTCATTCTTTTTCAAAATCCAATAAAAAAATTACAAAGAAATCTTACCAACTCTTCAAAGCTATAAGTTTTTTGGGCGTTGTCCAACCCTCTCACCTTCTCATGGCCATACCATATATTTAGAGATACACTCTTTGTCTATTATTCCTATAAAAATTTGCCAATTAAAGAGCATGTGTTTATGTTATTGTAGCAAACTTCTTGGGTATTACACTATAATACATGATATCTTTTATGTGTGTTGATGGAAGGGTAAGTAAAAAATAATAATAAAAGCACAAAAGCAAAAACAATTGAGATTCAAGATTCAATTTTGTTCTTGGGTTTTCCTAAAATAGGGATAACAACCATTTTTTAGGCATAATTTGAAGAGGAAAGATAAAACTGATGCCCGTGGTGGATGACAATGGCCATGGTGTATGATGGTGAAGTGGTGGTAAAGGTGCATGATGGAAATCTAAAGGAATACTTTTGATTTTTTCACTATAGAATGGGATAAAATAATACTAATAATTGAAAAAGAAAATAAATAATAAATCATATTTTATTATTTTAATGTATTTATAAGAAGTGAATTACACGCACATGACTTGGTTAAGATTTGGAGTAATTTGGCCTTAAAATAGAACTTTTGGAGTAATTTGTGAGAAAAGTTCAAATTCGATCTATTTGCACCTTCACTACAAGCTTAAGGGCTAATTTGACCTTTAGTTTGTTTAATTTCATATATCTAGTGTCACGACCCGAACCTAAAGGTCCGTGACCGGCACTAGGGAATGGGAATACTTAAAGTACCCGAAACCCATAGTTAGCCTTAAAAATTTTTCACGAATTAAAACAATAGATGCTGAACAATAAAATAAATAAAATGCTTAAAATGAAGTAATAACACATTTCCCAATAAAAACTCAAATCCCATAATCATTAAAATAATATTCATTGTTATACAACTGTTAACTTAAATAATACATAAAGCATCTCATACTAAAAATATGACTACTGCAATGTTCTAGAATACAATAAAATATGATGATACATCATATTAACCTACAGAGGGTAGCCGGTGAAGAATTACTCCGGCGAAGAGTAGGTCGACTGACAGAAGATCCCCGAGATCCTGAAAAAAATTGAGGGGAATCAAACCTCACTGAGTAAGTTAATAAAAGAAATGTATGCAGTTTGAAAACCTCTTTAAAAATAGTTATAATTATGAAAATATAAAGTTTTATATTTTATAATTAAATCCTTTTGAAACACATAATAATATATACAAATAGTTTAATTTGAAAACCAGGTAGAACCCTAAACCATTCATACTAGTAGTCTTTTGACTCTCTTAATTCCAAAGACTGCCGTCCCGAGAGCACAGTATCAACCGAGTTACAGCCGCAGTCATATCACTTAATCCAAATACTACTGGCGGTCCCGAGAGCACAGCATCAACCGAGTTACCAGCCCCAGTAGTATTAACCCTATCTAATAGCCCGAGAGCACAGCATCAACCGAGCTTAAACCTTTCTTTTATCTTTTTCTCACTCAAAACCAATACTACCGGTGCGCACACGGTCCTGATGAAACCCATCAGGTAGCCCGTTCTACCGTTTTTATTTAAAATAACTAAGTATAACTAAAACAAGAAAATTACAATAAATAAAACAAACTAAATTAAATTAGCAATTCAATAATTAAATAAGGATTAAACATATGCATGCTCAACGTATTTATATTTTAAAAATCATAAAACCTACACACAGTTCAATTATGAACTTACAGTTTGAATGCGCTCCTCTGGGAAGTC
>CATIWK010143586.1:0-11027 GCA_949634005.1 Mallotus japonicus | reverse complement strand
TTTGATGAACAGTAAATGTTACAAAATACTAAATGTTATAAAATAAAAATATAAAGCAATAATAATAATAATAACAAGAAGTAATAATAATACTGACAGTGGCGGTATGGCACATGAAATTTTCAACTCCCCTCTACCTCAGCTGAAAGTATCCTAAATTGGGAAATAGTTTCAAAAAATACCCAAAAAGGGGAATTACTTTTAAAAGTACCCTAATTTGGGAAAAAAAAACATTTTTTACCCTACTTTGGTAGATAACCCTTGGCCATGGCTGTTGCCACTGGTTTAGCTGCAGTCCCTTTCTTTTTTGTAGAGCTATATCCTCAATGGGCTGGACTATGCAATGGAATGGCTGCTGGAGTGATGTTGGCAGCTAGCTTTGATCTCATACAGGAAGGGCAGAGCCATGGTGCTGGTAATTGGGTTGTGATTGGGATTTTATCTGGTGGCATTTTCATTTTGCTGTGCAAGAAGGTAACTGCCTTTTGACTTCCCGTAAAACCTATCGATGACACTGGAAGGTTACCAGTCTCTCAAATCATTTTTCCCTGCTGAATTATCTTTCACATAAAAACTTAACCGAAAGTGTTGAGCAACCCTAATATATTAAAGGAACAAAATTTAAGGAATCCAGTTGTGATACATCATTGAAATAAGGGAATTCGAAAACCATTTTTGATACATCTGAGGGTGCATGATCAATATCATTATGATTTCATCATACCTGTAACACTGTATTCTTAAGTTCTATGTGCAAGGCCGCTATACGTACTCATCTATTATATATAGATGCATATTTGTGAAATTTAGATAACTAAAAAAATAAAACTGAAACTCTCTATGTAGGTAAGCTGGCCGAGAAGGCCATTGTCAAAATTAGCTGCAGCTTTGAGAAATAGCTACATGGTAGTCACATTGCTTTCCTTGAGAAAATCACCTGAATCAGGTACCTAGAAAATCTGGTTGTTTCAAAGTCTTGTCATGTTATAATAATATAATCTTCATAAGCTAAAATATTGCTTGTTTCTGCATCTAAAACTATTTCGTCAACATCTTAGTGTACTTGGAGAAGTTATTTGTCAGAGGGGAATGACCAAAAGAAATTAATTGGGATGGCTCGTGCTACATCTGATCATGCATTCAATGCCACAACTTGGGATGTTCTCGTTGATCCTGCCTGTCAGGTACACTTAATGTTGCTCAATTATGAATAAATCTGCTGCTGCAGTGTATTAGAGAGGTTATATGTTGTTTTGTAACACTAACAGAATAAAGGCATGATAATTATGTGCAAATATAAGAAAAAATATGCATGATATGCCTATGGCTTTTGTTGTTAGAAATTGCAACACATAGTGGCGATTTAATTGGTTGATGCAAAAAAACTTTGCTGAAAAAGTTGGGTAAGTACTGCACCTAAACAGATTTCTCATGTCTGTGTGCCACATGGGGGTGTTTAGAAAGGACTGGAGCTGGGACTGGGAGAGCCTAATAGCTAAAAGGAACTTAAAATTTGACTCAAATTCAGTTTAGACTTTGGTGGTTCTCAACTTCCCGAGAAAGATTTTTTATTTAGTTCTTCCTCTACAGAAGTCACATCTCGTACTTGGAAGCAAAGCATTCTGTGATTTGGAACACATGCTTTTTAAGTAAAAGCATCACTTACTGCCTTATTGGTCATATGTATATATATTAAGAGACAATTATTATTTGCCCCTGAGATTTGTTGTATTGTATTAAGTGGTTCCTCACTTTTAAAAAATATATTTATTCGTACTTCAATTTTGATTCCGTTTTACTAAATAATCCTTCATGAGGAAAATAAATGTAAAATAGAAAAAAAAATGAAAAAGTCATAAATACCCTTTTAACATTCCATTTTTACATGACCCCACCACCATCACCGCCACTGCCACTGCCACCACCGCCACCATCAAACACCTTCATGTACCCATCCAAACCAACACTCATAATTCTATACTGCAGCGTCCCCTCTTTTCTCGCCCATTCAGCCTCCATCAGCATCGTCTTCAGCAGCGTGATCCATTACACACCAACACGTCCAATTCTTATTCCCATACATTAAAGCCATTAAATCACATTCATAAATTAAACAAAAAAAAGAACAGAAACAATAGACAAGAAACATACAGCACATAGCTTCTTAGTGTTCTTAACAGCAGCCTTCAAATTCTCGCTTCTACTATCCATTCGCTTCAAAGGAATGACACCCATCATAAGCATTGCCCAACCAATAATTGGAAATAGAAATATCCCAGTCTTGCTGATGAACTTAAAGCTTCTTCCAAGGGTGAGAAGTGTATTTATATCTAGAAAACTCTGATGGTTTAAAACATACACAGCAGGAGTATCTGGAGAAGGTAAATTCTCCAATCCTTCATACTCAATTTAAAAAAAATGGAGAAACCGTTATCACTGCCCACATTTTAGCGAAAAGAAAATTGTGCTTTTCTTCTATATCGATCCAACAAGAGCACAAGAGGGTGTTGTACCAACATCGGCACAATAAAAAAAAAATGGCAGCAATTGTTATGACAGCATAAAAGCATATATATTCCCCTAACTTTTGATCCCAATTGAATTTCTGCACTTAGAGAAATTTTTCAAAAGACAGATTAGCATAAGGTTGAAAATGAAAAAAAAAAAAGGAAAGGAAAATGTCTGACAAAGGACTCTTGAGATAGACCAGATAATGGGTAGGCAGACTCAGTGAATCATAGCCAAAGTGAAATAAATGTTGTCCTGGTTGTGACATGAGATGGTTGGCCTTTCTGGATTTATGGTTGTGACGTTGTGCAGTGGCTTTTGATCGACCATTGCCTTTGTTGCTGTATTTCTAATCAGCTGAAATCTTCTTTTCTGCCATGTCTTGTGAGGTCCTGACAACTTGGTTGAGATAATATTTTGGATAAACTGAGGGTTCATGATGTATATGAGTAAAATGCTGTCTATGTTTTAGCCATTTTCCTAATGAAACATGGTTAGATTTGGTCTAATGTCGATAAACAAGAAGCAACTGCTAAAAGTTTTGACTTGCTCCTTGTTTGGCCTTTTGTTTTTATGTTTTAATCACACTTGGGTTTTCGTTTAAAGTACATATGCAAATGAATGATTTTAGCTTTTGCGGCTTGGCAGCAATTCATCAATGATGACACTTGTTGGGAAGTGTTGAAAGGAGCAACTCTTCCGCTCTCTCTTTCTTTCTTCTTCTTCTTCTTCTTGTTGAAGATCTCTGAAAATTGTCACCCACTTTAATGTTGTTATTTGCTTTTTGAGGAACAGGAGTATTAATTACTGGCTGTTATCAAAGATTGAGAGTATTGCTGGGTTGTAAATTGTAATCTGGTTTCAAACATCATTATCATCAGTTGTCTTTTTGGTTGTGTTTCGTTGGCAGAACTCTATTCAGGAGCATGATCGATGCTTTGTTCTTGCATGGAAATTTCAGCTAGTAGGTGTTTCCCCGTGTCGGAAACGTTTTTGTACCAGAATCTTCAGAAAACTCCTCGGAAAAACATTTCAGGGCCGATTCCGCCAATTTGAAAAATTAGAAAACACGTTTCCATCTTCAAAACACATTTACAACTTGAAAAATACATTTCTTTAGTTTTTTTTAAATAACTTGAAAAATACATATAAATTCAAAAGTGATTTTATATTTTTTAACTAAATAAAATAATTTATAATAATTATTAATTAATATAGTAACAAATAATTTTTTTTATATTTATATATATCTCTAATATTTATATATCCCTATATTTTTAATATCTACATGTTCCCTCATGTTTCCGTTTCCTGTGTTTTAAAAAAATAAAATTTCGCTATATCTGTTTCCACGTTTCCATTTCCATGCAACTTAGCTTGAGGTTCTGGGCTGTAAAAGGTTGGGTTGAATGTGTGGTATGGGCATCCATTGGGTAGAATGTTGGTATGGTAACAATCAGAAAATAAAAAAGAAAATTTTAATAAATTTTGTTGTAGAAGACCATTTGTTTAGTGGTTGATGGTTGATATTTTTATTTCCACCAAATTAATTCTGTTATTTTGGGTGGAGAAATTCTAATATAATTGAGAGGAGCTTCTTTTTGTTTATATTGTATCTTTTGGTGCTTGTGATTGGAATTTGGAAAAATTGAATTGAAACCTCGGAAGCTTGGATTATTTTGGGTGTGGCTTGTTGCAACTCATTAAAATTTGTACTGCAATATACAAATGACTTTCTGGCTGCTGAAATTCCTTGTGGTAGATGATTCTGACTTGTGAATTAGTGTGAACAAAGAAAATATGAAGTTGGTTAATTTGAAAGTTTATGTCCTTGCCCAGCTTTATTGATGACCTGAACAACACTGTTTCCTCATTTCTCTCTATAATTTTGCTTCTTTGATTACAAATTTTGATATAATGGTCATTAGTTTACTTTGTCAAGCTTTTTTTTTTTTTTTTGGGCTAACTGCGCATTCAAATGGACATTTTATTTCTTTCCATTCATCAGGATGTATTGATTTATCTAGAAAAAGCTTTTGGTGTTGGTGGTGCGAGTCAAGGTGATGGAAGCACCGCACAACAACAATCTTCAAATTTAGTTGCAAAGTCTTCCTCTGTTTCAAGCAGTTCATCAGTCGTGGATGCATCTAATTCTGAGTCAGCGACTAGTGGGAATGCCTTGGAAAGTTCTTTGTCAAGAACTTTATCATTATCAGAGGAGACACTCGAGTATGAAGCCATGTTTTCACTTGACATAAGTGGACAGAACTTGACAAGACCATCTGGCCTTTCATCTTCAAATGATCTTTCAAGGGCCCAAGTTGATAGAACTATGTCCACAATTGATCTGAAGCTTAAGTTGCAGCTTTATAAGGTACGCTTTCTACTTCTCACAAGGAATTTAAAGCAAGCCAAGCGTGAAGTCAAGCTTGCTATGAACATTGCACGTGGGAGAGACTCGTCCACAGCTCTTCTTTTGAAGTCTCAGCTTGAATATGCTCGTGGGAATCATCGTAAAGCCATCAAGTTGCTGATGGCATCAAGTAATCGGACAGAGACAGGAATTTCAAGCATGCTCAACAACCTTGGTTGCATATATTTTCAGCTGGGAAAGTACCATTCATCATCCGTCCTCTTTTCCAAGGCCTTAACTAGCAGTTCATCTCTTAGGAAGGAAAAGCCTCTGAAGATGCTAACTTTCTCACAAGATAAATCCCTTCTCATTATGTACAATTGTGGCATACAGCACTTGGCGTGTGGGAAGCCCTTTCTGGCTGCTCGGTGCTTCCAAAAAGCAAGTTTAATTTTTTACAACCTTCCTATCTTGTGGCTTCGGCTTGCTGAATGCTGTCTTATGGCTTTAGATAAAGGACTTATAAAGGCTGCGGACAGATCAGAAATTGTAGTTCATGTTATAGGCAAGGGAAAATGGAGGCATCTCGCAATAGGTTATGGAAATTCAAGAAATGGATGTGTAGATTCTACTGAAACAGAAGGCCTCCCTTTGGGCGGTGATGGCCAGCCTAAACTCTCTCTGTCTCTTGCCCGGCAGTGTCTCCTCAATGCCCTGCATTTGTTGGACAGTTCTGATGTAAACCATTTGAAGTTTAGTTTGCCTTCTAGTATGACCTTAGAGGAAAATGAATCAAGTGATGCAGGATCTGTCAAGAATTTGAACCACAAAAATTTAACGGGCCTTGATTCAAAAGCATCAAATGTATCCATAGGCTTGGGCCAGCTTAGCTTAAATGGTGATGTAAAAGAGCCAAAGGGGGGGTCAAGTCAGGAGATTATGCAGAACTCTATCTCTGACTTTGAAGATATTCGTCGGAGAGAGAATCAGTTGATTAAGCAAGCTGCTCTTGCTGACTTGGCTTATGTAGAGTTGGAACTAGAAAATCCTGAAAAGGCCTTGTCTACTGCGAAGTGTCTTCTGGAGCTTCCAGAATGCTCAAGAATTTACGTTTTCCTGAGTCATGTGTATGCGGCAGAAGCACTGTGCTTGCTGAACAAACCAAAGGAAGCAGCTGAGTACTTGTCAATTTATATGTCTGGAGCAAATAATGTTGAGTTGCCATTCAGCCAGGAGGACTGTGAGCAATGGCAAGCAGAGAAACTTTTTGATTATGAAGAGTCTAATGGAGGGTCAACCGCTGCCAAGAGCTCCTCCGCTGAGGAATCACAACATATCGAGTTCCTTAAGCCAGAAGATGCTCGGGGTATCCTTTATGCCAATTTTGCAACCATGTATGCAGCACAAGGTGAGTTTGAACGAGCGCGTCATTTCATGACAAAAGCATTGTCCCTTATACCTGACCGACCAGAGGCCACTTTGACAGCAGTTTATTTGGATCTTGTACTTGGCGAGTCACAAGCGGCAGTTTCCAAGTTAAAACAATGTAGTCGGGTGAGGTTCCTTCCAAGCCGTGTACAATTGAATAAACCTTGAATGGCTGTAGCAGCGGCTTCCAATTCTTGTGTTTGGCACACTTTGAGTATTAGTTAGTGGGTAGATCAGCAGCAATCCTTTTACAGGATTTGTAACATATATATAGTTCAGTTCAGAGAATAAATTTTCTGTCCTTTTTTTTTTCTTTGATTTTTCCATAATTAGGGTTTCATTAATTGGTGCGGCAGAGTGTTTTTGAATAGAGCGGATGCCCACCTTTGAAATTTATGTTGTGCTCTTCTTGCCATTGAAAACAGAAGAAAAGAAATTATTCATCAATTTCTCTTGAGACGTCTTTCTTCTTCTTTCACCATACATGTTCTTCCAGCAACACAATTCTTCTGATGGAAAAGAAAGGATTTTGCGACCATCGCATCCTTGAATTGTTTCCTTAAAAGGAATGCATTGTTAGGTTGCACAGTAACTGTTCGTAATTTTTTTTCTTAAAAAAAAAAAAAAATTATATATTAGAGCCACCATTTCATTTATAAAGATACAGCTCTCACATGGCCGTTTAAGCCTCAAGTGTCATGCTGAGAATAGTTGGCGTTTGGAGTAGGCCCTCTTCTTATTTTTCATTAAGTAACTACCTTGAGATCAATAATGTAAATCTGTAATCGATCTTAAAGGTAGAAGAATGTCCAGATCCAGTAATTAAGTATGGTTGGATTCAGTATTTGAGTAGTACAAAAATAAATAAATAAAGAGTGGACAAGGAGCTGTACTTGTAAAGAGCATTCACATCCCATCTTTCTAAAATTATAAGAAGCATGCAGGAAATTTTCAAAAAAGAAGCATGCAGGAACATATACAAATGATTTCTTGGACAGAAACATGACCTGCACAGTATACACACATGAATATGTGTGTAGAATTTTTTTTTTTAACCTGTTTTGCAATCAACAATTTTTGTACGGAAGAGAGCCATGTCTCCACATGGTTCATCTAAAAACAAAGTATGTCCTTTCTCTAGTATCTGTATCCTGATTTAGACTTTTTTTCAATAAGGGCATTCAACTATTTACCAACAAAAACAAAAACATATATAAGACATGACATGATGCTTTGATTTATTTATTTTTTCTTTTTTTCTAGAAATTATTATTAATTTTTCTTAATGCATAATTCAAACCCACAAAGTTCCAATTTCTTATACAGTTAAGAGCAAGAGGAGTTTGTTTCCTTTCAAAAAAAAAAAAAGAAAAAAAAGCAAAGGAGTTTGTTAAGCAGTACATTCATTAATGGAACCAAGATACAGATGCAGTGAGCATGGAGCATTAAATTGTTCAAATTGGTTATCCTCTGTCTCTCCTTTGATCATACAGGATTTTTAGTTGGGGTTTCTTATGGTTGTTTTCTTTTGGCATGTTCTTAATCACTATTGTGATCTTGGCGTTCTTTGTATCACTGGCTTAGTTGCTAAAACTAACTTTATGGCTTATGCGGTTTAAATGCCGTCAAGGTCTCAAGAAAGTACCTACAATTAGTAAAATTGGACTGAAAAAAAAAAAAAAAAAACCTCTTCTATCTTTTGAAGTTTTGTAGGATATAATTTTGAGGTTGTATTTTGTAGGTAATATTGTCAGCCAATGATTTGTGTATATGCTAGACACCATGTTGATGAGAATGTTAAGCTAATTTTTTTTTTAACTTATCGATATTTTAATTTATTGGACTCTATTTAATTTAGTATGATTTAAATAGAATTATAAAATTGATAAAAAAAATTTCACAATTAATACACAAAAACTCGAATCTGAAACATATGTAAGTGGAACAACTCCCTACCAAATTGTTTGTTGATAAGTTTAGATGTTATTTGATAGAGTAAAAAAATTGAAGCGAGAGAAAAAAATTGACCGGTCAATTAAATTTAACTCGATTGATCTTTTGACATTATATTTAATATAAAAATAAAGGAATTATCAAATTTGAGTTTTCCGACCATTGATGATATTTATTATATTTATGATCCATGTTTCATAAGTAAAAGAATATTTCATTTTTTTTAACAAGGCATAATATATCCATAGACACTTGAATTATCACAAATTTATCATTTTGACACTTGAACTTTAATTTTTGTCAATTTAACACATGAACTTGCTTATCACCTCACATATAAACACTTGAACTATCATAAATTTGTCACTTTGACACCTAAACTTTGATTTTGACACATGAACTTTGATTTTGACACCTAAACTATTACAAATTTATCACTTTGACACCTGAACTTACTTACCACCTCACATACAGGTGGCAAGATGCGTGTGATGAATTCTTATTACACATGGATACAATAGGAGAATTTTAAGCTCGCAGAAGCACTCTTCAAGCACATAGGTTTGCTTGTAGCATCCCTGATACAAACCCTGCCTATAGTAGAGATAGAATGCGCATCCAACTTTGGATATTAGCCCAATGATCATCAAGGATAGGTTGTGTTAGCGGAGCTAAACCCCTTGCTTATTAAATGGAAGCAAGATACTTAACTATTACAAGATGAACAATCACACAATCCTAAGTTCAATCTAACCTAGCAATTGTAGTGAAAGGTAGAAGTGAAACAATTTAAGAAAATCTTGCAAAGTTTCAAAAGAACAAAGTTAAGAAAAATCTCACTTAAATTAATTATAATTCAACAACTGATAATGTTTATAGCCCCAAGATGGCTATTTATAATAAAACCCTAATAAATAACAAAGTTGGAAACAAATAAACTTCCTAAACATCAAAAAGGAAAACCTAGAAAATTAAGGAATTTTGGCCTGACGTCTGACATGGCTATTTCAGAAAAATGACATGGCTGTGTTAGAAAAATGACACAGCTGTGTCACTCTGATACTAAAAAATATTGCAATCGGACACAGCTGTGTGAAAAGATGACACGGCTGTGTCTGGTTTCGTAAGGACAACATTGGACAGACTTGAATCAAGCACAGCTGTGTCAGATGTTTGACACGGCTGTATCAAAATGAAGACGATCGAATCAACAAAAATGGTCTCCATGAAAGTTGTAGCACTTTGTCTTAGCTTTCAATATCATCTTGAATCACCTTAATCCGACTTCTATAGCAAAAGTTATGGCCAAAATACCAAAGTATGCTACTAAGACTCAAAATATGAAATCAACCTAACTAGCTTGAATTCTTCATCACTCAGCTCCATGCTTGCACTTGAGTTCCCTTGGAGGGTCATGTTAATCCCAAGCAAGTTCTAAAAGAAAAGTTGCAATGTACTTCGCCGAAGCATTAGCTTGTCGAATCTACAAATCTACCCTCAAGAGTGTTTCGATCCTTCATATGCAAGAAGACAAGGATGAAGAAGACAAGGAAAAAGGCAAGGATAAAGAAGACTCTGCAAGGTGAAGAAGACGTAGCAGAATAAACAAGGTGAATAGGCTAAAAGAACACTTTATGTCATATACTACTTCAATTAAAAAAATTAATTAATTAAAAATTTATTTTCTCACGTTGGTATTTTTTTGTCTATGACGCGCTCAATAAGAATTCATGACACATGTCTTGCCACATGTACAAAGAAGTGTTTTATATGTGAGGTGATAAACAAGTTCAGGTGTTAAATCGGAAAAAATCAAAGTTCAGGTGTCAAAGTGACAAATCTATTATAGTTCAGGTGTTTATATGTGAGATGATAAACAAATTTAGGTGTTAAATTGGGAAAAATCAAAGTTCAGGTGTCAAAGTGACATATTTGTTATAGTTCATGTGTTTATATGTGAGGTGATAAGCAAGTTTAGGTGTTAAATTGGCAAAAATCAAAGTTCATGTGTCAAAGTGACAAATTTGTGATAGTTCAAGTGTCTGCAGATGTATTATGACTTTTAACAACTAGCAGAGATGATTAATTTCCAACATAATAAGGGGAAAGAGAGCAGGTGAGGGATTCGGATCCTACTTTTTTTAATAGAATATCCACACCTTTTATCACTTGAATTAAAGAAGTATTTCATTTTGTAACTTATAAATCTCTACCAATGGATTTCCAATAAATCATGGAAAAGATTAAACAGCTGTGAGTAAGAGTAAAAACCATAAAACAATTTATTAAGAAAGATGAAAAGAACTGACCCTTTCCTTAATAGATTCGTATGGCATTTCTTAGATTGGATGCACAACTTTTAGCAACCTATCTAACACTTGCAATTAAAATAAAAATGCACTATTATATAAACAACGGGTAGTTTTCACCCATGGTACCCAACATTTGGGCCTGTGACCATTGTGGTACCCAACTTTCAAATCGTTACACAAAATTGTCCAACTTTTGTTCCGGTTACCAGTAAAGGGTCCGGAGTAATTTTCTGTCCGGTGAAGATGACGTGGCGCTGACGTGTCAGTGTGACCGGCCAGGTGTACAAAAAGCTGGCAAACCGAAAGCAGCCACGTCATCAATCTCGCACACGTGGCACCACGTGTCAGTGGGACCGGCCACGTGTGCAAAAAGCGGCATATTTTAAGGGTTATTTTCACCCACAGTACCCAACATTTTGATATGTTCCCACTATGGTACCCAACTTTGAAATTGTAATTTTGTTAAAAATACA
>CATIWK010143568.1:0-16047 GCA_949634005.1 Mallotus japonicus | reverse complement strand
TTGCTTTTTTTTTTCTTTTTTCTTTTCTCCTTTTTTTTTTCATTTCGCTCTTTTTTATTTTTACTTCGTCCTTATTTTGTTCATTCTCTCCTTCTTTGTTCTTTTTCCTTTTTTATTTTTATTTTCTCCTTATTTTTTGTCTTCTCTCATTTTTTCTACTTTCCCTTTTTTTTATTCTTCTCATTTTTTTTACCTTCTATCCTTCTTTTTTCCTTTCCCTCTTTTTTTAATTTTTATTTTCTCATTATTTTTTTATCTGCTCTCATTCTTTTCTCCTTTACCTCTTTTTTATTGTTATTTTTGTCTTCTTTCCATTATAAAGAGATAATTTGTAAAGAATATATATTAGATCCATTACAAAAAGATAATTTGAATAATAAAAAGTGTTGATGTTACAAAAGATGATATTTTCAAATTGTTTTCTAATGTTGCAGCCAAACATCGAAAAATATTTTGTCCACAAAATAATTTATGCAAACAAACGGTGCCTTAATAAAACTTCATTTGAACATATATGTCGAGGCTTATTTGATATAAACAAGTAAATCTTAGACTTCTTAAAATTGGATTTATAAAGCTCATGAACATGGTGGATAATCAAATTTATTATAATTTTATATTAAATTTAATTTTAAGTAATTCATGGATAATTTTAATTTATAATTTATGTTTCCTAAATTTATTTAGATTGATGAGTAGATTGCGAACAATAAGGAATATAGTGAGATTGGCTTGAATTCGACTCGATAATAAATGAATCAAACTCGAGATAATTAAGACTCAGCTCTTTTAGACACACTCTGCAAACCTAAGTGAGATTTTATTTTCAGGAAATTCTACAACATCTTAGGTTTGAATGCCTTAATTTTTATTATAATATGTTGATATTTCATCCGATAAAATTATTAAAAAATAAATAAATAATCTATTATTACAGGGTTTCTAGTAAGTTACCAAATAATGATAGATTATTTTTTTTTATTCTATTAGAAAATTTTACATTTTTTATAATTTATTTCATTAATAATGTCATCATATAACTTATAATTAATGATTTAAAATTTTATTAATTTCATTAAAATTTGCATATTTCTATTTAGCTTTATGTAAATTGTATAATTAAAAAATTTATATAAATGTAGAATAAATCATATATTTTGCTTCCGAATATTTTAAAATTTCCTCTAAAGGTGTAAATATAAAATTAAACAAAATAGTGAAAATAATAACAAAATATGATACTAATTTACATAAACAAGCACTTCAAGAATAAAGCACGTTTTCAATGAAAAATTTTATTGGTAATAGTCTCCCTTGGTAATTACAATTACCGAAGAAACTCCAAAGAATTATAGATATTGCTAAAATCCGTAAACCATCAATTAGTATATTTATCTTCATTGGTAATTTAGTTACCAACCAAATTCCAAAGTTTATAGATATTGCTCAATCATTGTTGGTAGACGCTTAGCAACTAAATTTATCTTTGTTAGTAAATTCTCAATGGAGTTTCCATAGGAATGGATTACATGACTATTGTTAAAAGGCTTAGAAAAATAAAAACTTTTCCCTTAGGAAAACTATTTATCAATGAAAATTATAGTTGGTAAAGTCATTTATGAACCAATAAGACACATACAACGCGGATGATTGTGGGGTTATCAGAAATCACTTAGGTTGTTGGTAGGTTGGTTTCTTGGTTTTGATTGGTAATTATGACGCCTCTATGGCTGAGTGTTGGGCAGTGTTGGAAGGGCTTTGTATTGCTTAGGCATAGGCATTGGAAAACTAGTGCTAGAAGTGGACTCTCAACTGGTAGTCTATTGGTTATCTACGAAGGCTGTCTGCGTGAATCACTGCCATAATCTTATTATGGATTGTCGAGACCTTGTTAGGGAATGAGAAGTGAGAATTCAACATGTTTTTAGAGAAGGAAACTAAGTGGCGGATGGTTTAGCGCTAGTTTGGTTGTGATGCAAACAAAAGGGCTGCACATCCTTGATGAGTGTCCTTAAGAATAATTTTGGCCTTTGTAGCTGTAGATGGCTGGGTTTAGTGCGAGCCCAAATATCTTGCGACCACGACACTGTTTGAGCTTAGAGCTCAAAGGAACACACTACTATATCACAAAGACATAGCGTGGAGATGAGGAGTCGCCACCCAGGGTAATAACTGGGACAAATTGAAAGTGGTGATAACTAGATTCTCTAAAGAAAGCTAGCACCATACCAAGGGATTTTGGGTATGTAATACCAACTTCTTTTAGTCTCGTGTTCATTTAAAATTAGTTTATGAATTACTACCTTATTCTCTAATTGCATGTACTTTCATATTAAACCCTAATTTAACGTTCAACTCCAGGCAATTAGTCACATGAAAAGCCACACAAAAACTGCATTCATTAAGCTTATAATCAGTAATTAGTCTAATATACATATTTTAATTAAGGTTAGCTAATTTTACATATTTTATTTTACAAGTGAGCCTAAAAGCTAATGGACCTAATTCCTATTTAATTTTAATTTAAATGAGCCTAGGTCTATTTATTTTAATTATAAAAAATGGGCCTAAGTCTACAAATTATGAAAGCTTTAAATTAGTGGGCCTAATTCTACTTTAATTTACATGCAACCTAATTAAATCTACTGCCACCATTGATTTTAATTTGGGTTTTACCAAAGTGAACCTAATTTACTAGTTAATTTTAAAAGGCAGAAAGTAAATATTCCACTATTTCCCACTATCAAGGCTATTACAACAACTACTACTGGAAAATTAAAATAGATTAAAATACAAACCCAAAGCTAAAATAAAATAAACTAATACAAATAAATAAATGAAAAACCTAAAAGAAACTACACAGAATTAATACATGATTTAATCCATGGCATTCCATGGATCTTCATAGGTTTGGTTATAGTTCAGTATTCATCCTTCAACGTTTAGATACTCCCACCATTCATAGCATCATCAACAATCATGAAAATATAACAAAGAAACACAAAAATTAAATTCAAATCAAATAAAGGCAATAAAATAAAAGAAAAGAAATAAAATAAACAAAGAAAAAGATGAAGATGGTGGATGCAGTATTGATTCTCCTCAAAGTCTTGTTTAATTCACCGTGTTGAATAGAGTCTACTGGATCCTTCTTTGATTCTCAGGCTTGATTGTTTTTTTAAGAACTTTTTAAGAAACAAAATGAAGAACAAAACTAAAACTAAAAACCTAGTAAGAATGTTTTGAGTCTGTGCTTTTTTTTTTTTTTTAAGAACAAGAACGTAAGAATTCAATTTTTTTCTGCTTTGTGATTTTTTCAAAAGAAAGAACCCCCTTTTAGGTTAAAACCCCATAGGTTTTTATAAAAATACAGTCCTGTAACCTCCTGTAATTGATAATAACAGGATATTAATTAATTTAAAAAAAAAAACTTTTATCTGATAGATACCTTATCTCAAGGTATTATCAGGATAAATTTTTATTTATCTATTTTTCTAATTTTTTATTCATATATTTTTATTTATTTTTCAACCAATCAAAAATTAAAAAAAATCAAAAATTAAAAAATTCAGGAACGGATCCGATCAAACCTGTGCAATTCAGATCGGAGTTATGCAATTTCGACCGAAAATGTACAATTCTGGTTAGAATTACATATTTCTGATCGGTAGTTTACAAAATGACCCTTAAAAGAACCAAAACTTTATATTAAGGTCCTTAAAAGAGATACAATTAAGCCCTGAGATTCAAAATTCAAAATCTAGAGACCTATTTATAAAAAAATTTCATCATAGGATCCTTTGTTGCATCCACACTCTAGTCATCCCGAAATTGAGTGTTTACAGTAGCCAAAATAAAAATGCAAATTATGCTTTTATTACTTCTTGCCCTTATTTTTGGCAATTGTAGCCAAAAATTATTTCCCTTTGATTTTTGGTGGAATTTTGTTGTGCCACACTTCTTTATGTCATGTCTAGCCAAGTTAAATATTATTTCCATGGCTATTAATATTTGCTTTTGTTGCCAAAACTTGAGAATATTTTAGCAAAATTTCCATGGACTTAATTTTCCCAAGCTAACTTATGAAAAATGGCCAAATTAATGTCATTTCCTAGCACCATTTCATTCTTTAGCTCCAAGTTTGTTACCAACATTTAATTCTTTAAGGCCCCAAGGCCTTCAAAATGCATTTACCAACCAAATGTCTTGGCAACACTCTTATTTTCAAATTTGTATTTTCACCAAATTTTGGCCAACTTGAAAAGCTTCTCTTTGGCCTAAAATTTAACTAAACATTCTTAGGCAAACCATAGAATTCACCATAGCTTCCTTTGCAATTTAATTCTCAAACTAGAACTATTTTGGCCTTTTGGGCCAAAATAACTTTATTAGGATCTTTATCTTATATTTTTCTAGGAGTTCAACCTCTCTTGCTTTGGGGAAAACCAACCAAAATGCACCACTCTCTTCCTTAAAAACATTTTCCCAAGATTATTTTAGCAAAATTTTTGGCAAAATTCATTTCATGGAATTTATTCGTTTTAATTCACCTAGAATAAAGTGTTTCTTTGGTTAGCTATATTCCAACTCTCTGCATACTAATTTCCTCGGGGAAAAGGTATTTTATCTATTTCTCTGTGCAGATTTTGCATGTTTAGCCATTGATGGCCAATAAAATATTAATGCATCACTTCATTTAAGCATGACTAAAGCAAACTAGCATATGGTTTACAAAACCACAACCATTCATTACAATATGAACTTGACTCTACAGAGTAAATTTATTTATTTTAGCAATAAATAGCCAAAATAATTTTTATTTGCGTGGCTCATTGTATTCCTAGGTAGCTATTAATTTTAAGGCCAAATTAATTATTTATTTAACCTTTATTTTGTGATTTTGCTGCCTGAGAATTATATGAGTACACATTTGTTCTCAATTTGTTGTGCACCTTATGGATTTTTAATTTTACCATGACTTTTGTTTGCCTACACTTCTCTCATTGTTTATTTATTTATTTTTAGTGAAGATGAACCCATTATCTATAGGTGTCCTAGGCCTCTTTTCTACTCCTCTAGCCTCAGACACTGGTGCTATGGACTTCATAGCAGAACATGTATTATTCATTTCTTCATACCTTTCATTGTTTTGTATAGATCACCTTATCAAACTCTTACATAAAATATTTGCCCTAACCAGCTAATGGCTTTACGCTTGACTCCTCCTCCCAAGATTCCTGTTCTTTCTATGGATGACATCGATGAGATTGAGGTATATTTCAATACTTATTTTATTTGGAATAACACTGTCAAAATCCATTTACGAACAATTCTTTCATCCATTTATTCACGCAATATCCTTAATTTTCACAGGAAATAAAACTTAAAATCATCAAAGACATAAAGATAGACCCTTTTCTTGACTTCCTTGATGTTAGGTAGATACTTTTCATCCTTCTTATCCACTTAATCTTTATCTCATTTTCATTTCTTACATGATTTATGAATTTCATGTATTTTTCATATAAAAGCAAGGTTAGCAGCCCGCTTACTTTGTTGCCTCACCCTTCATATCCTATCCCCAAGGAAGGACCTCTGCTTCCTTATCTTGGATTTTCGATAAAGGATCTCATCTTCTTGAGAAATTGTAAAGCTGCACTAACCCATCTTAAATCTTGGTGTGATCCTCCAATATAGGAATGGATGGGTAGGCATGCTTAGTCTTACCTGCAGTCTCTTATGGGATAAACTTGGTATTTCAAAGCTTATTCAAATGACATATAAGCCTATCTCCTACCAGCCTTCTCTCATTTCTGCTGCACTCAGGTTCTGGTCCCCTACTTGCAATTGCTTTATCTTTCCCTTTGGGCATAATTCTGTTACTTTATTTAATGTCTTCATGATGATTAGTCTGCCCATCCTTAAAGATGATGTAGTATGCTTGATTGATGAGTTTAGATACATAGAGACTGACATCTCCTCCAGGACATTTGACACCTTTCCAAAATGATTTCTTATTACATGTCTTCTTTTGACCCGCTTTTACTAAAGAACGCATAGCTTTTCTTTGGGTCTTGATATGCAAATATATCTTTCGTCCTGCCTCTACCAGACCCAGTGTTGAGTATATACCTTTAGCCAAGGCTTTAGCTAATGGGGATCAATTTGCTTTGGGGTCTGTCTTTTTAGGTAGCTTATATTCTAATTTGAGAAAGAGTATCACGAGAGAGCCTTTCCATTGTCTGAGTAGGGGTACTTAGTTTCTCCAGTCCTGGCTTTTAGCCTATTTCCCTAATTTGAATGATCATTCACTAGCTCCCAGTGTCTCATCTCTTATTGATATTGGTAGTTTCCCAATCTCTTTTGAATACTCTTGGAGACATAAAGAGCTTCTCTCTTTCTTCTCCAAGATGACTAGTAGGGATAGGAATAGGTTGTCTCTATTTGAGAACCCTATTAACAGACCTAGGTGGCTCCATTGCTTTGTTTAGTTCCCAGATTTGATACATTAGTAGATTTTCTACAGAGCCACCTCTCATAGGCCTTTTATTTTGGGTGGCAAATATACATTTAGGTAGGATAGTGACCTTCCTTACAATGCACTTTCTTTTAAGATGTACCTACCATTCCTATACAGAATTCTATCCCTCATTCTTCCTTGAACACCGAGATCATTCCTCTTTCTGATATCGATCCACTTTCTTATTATAAGGAAGTCATAATAGAAATTCAAAAGGGATTGAGATACCTTTCCTTCTATGTTGCCACTGTGTACTCTAGTGATTCTACAAACTATCAGCAATAGTGGCACACAAAGTACAAGGAGTTGATTTTATCTACCCTTGACACAGATGAAGCTAATAATTTTTATATTTATTTCGTTGGTTCTCCTTTGATTATTGTTGTACTAACTCTTTGCTTTCTTTTGCAGCTACCATTACCCCAAGAGAGAAAGATGTTGTGGCCTCCTCTAAAGACAAAGGAAAGCAAGTATTAGAGAGCTCCAAGAAAAGGAAAGCGGCTATCCCTCCTTCACCTCCTCCAAGCCGCAAGTCTATCCGGCTTAGTACTCTTCAAAGCTCTTCTAAAGGAACAGGCAAAGAAACAATTGAAATTGAAGATATAGAAGAAGTGGATAAGGAGGAAGAACTAGTCCTCAGCTCTAGTAATTTCTTTCTCTTTTGCTTTTCCATTTTATTTCTGCATTTTATTTTCTTTTTCATCCTTATTTGCTTTGTGGAAACAGCTGACACTCGTGAGAATGAGGCTCCCATTATCTTCCGTGACCCACCTTCACCTACCGGGTTAGCCTCCACTAAGATAGATGCCTCATTCCACCTTCAGCAAACTGCCTCAAGTAAAAAGAAAGCTAGGACTCCTTCCCCTACTCCAAACTCTACTCATGTTCCTTCTCCCACTACTCAAGTTTGATTTTGCTTTTCTTTTAATTTCTTTAAATTTCTCAACTAGCTTTTGTTAATTGACTTGATTAATTCATATAGGATCTTGAGACATGGTGTTCCATATTTGATAAGGATATTTTGGATTAGAGTTTCTTGGACGCCTCCTCCACTGGACATGGTCATGACTCTGACTCTACTCTAAATGAAGAACAATCAACAAAGCCAATGAGTCATTAAAGTTTACTGCCAATTTAGAGATTGGATCTCTGAGGGAGACATGGAAGTCCAACTTGCTAGTGGATCTTAGCATTTTGGAGCTGAGCACCAAGTCCATAACTATTTCTTTTTTGAGAGAGCAACTTGTTTAGAGCTTTTCTCACTTCGATGAGGCTAGTGCTAGCCAGCTAGGTGCTTCCAAGCACTTAAGCTCCTTTCATCAGCAGAAAATGGATTTCTTAGATGAGCAGCAGAACATAAAGGAGATGAAGACTAGAGAGATTGATGCAAAAGCCTCCTTTGATAGCTTGGTTGCAGAGATAAATGATTTGGAGGCAAGGCTACTCGTTCTTAAGGCTGAGAAGGTGGAGATGCTTAAGAAGAATAAGAGCATGGCAGTAGAGTACCAGTAAGCTATCTCCAGGGCCAAAGGAATGGGGAAATCACTGGTTGACTAAAAGGAAGCTGTACTTAGATGGAAAAAGTAAGAACAGGAGGCCCTCACCACCTAGAAGAAGTGCCTGGAGATATGGGACACATTTAGAGGATTTGACTTTGATGCCCTATGATTGACTTGGATTTAGTTTTCATGACTTTGGAATGTGTAATGAATTTATTTCACGTTTTATGCCTGTGATGGCTTTATGGCCTTTGTGGTTGGATAATTTGAGCTTGTTGGCCTTAGATCCATTTTTATGATAGACTTACATGGATCATTTATTTTAAGCATTTTCTTTATTTCATTCATTTTATAAGTCTTCACAGGACAACTCACACACTTTTGCATCACAACCATGCATAGCATATCAAAATGTTCAATTCTCAGTAGAGATGCTGCCAAAATTTTTTCAATTTACTTTCACAGCACTGTTCATGATAGACAACACTACTAAATAAAATAAAATAAAATAAACTTAAAATAAACAAACTTTTTATTTATTTATTTATTCAAAAGATAGTTATTCATGCCATATTGAATTCAAACAAAATAAAATAAATTACCACCAGTATAATTTGGTGATAATCTCTGGCAAAGGGCCAGTTACAAAATTTCAATCTTTTTCCCTTATTTCCCACAAATTGGAAAAGTACTTTTTAAGATATTTGCCATTGATGAATCTTTTGTATGGAATCCTATCCAAGCTTGCTAACCAGTATGCATTGCCATCTAAAACTTGATGGATTCTAAATGGACCCTCCCAATTAGGAGACCATTTCCCCAGTTCTCTGTCTGTAGTTCTAGGTGGTAAAATAACTTACCAGACTAGATCATTCACTTCAAATTTCTTCTTTCTAATTTTCTTCTAGTAAAGCCTAGATACCTTCTTCTTTTGTGCTATCATACTCGTAAAGGCCCTCAGCCTTTCTTCATCCATGTTTTCCAACTCTATTAACATGGCTTCAGAGAACTCTTCTAGTATCAAATTATTTTTCTTTGCTACCCTTAGAGAAGAAACACATACTTTTAAGGGTAGGATAACATCATGCCCAAAGGTAAGGGCAAAAGGGCTAGTACCAGTTGCTTCCCTTCTAGAAGTTTGATATGCTTATAAAGTTTTAGACATAATTCTTGGCCAATCCCTTGGATAGTTTTCTAACATATTCTCTAGTATGCCAATTATGATCTTATTAAAAGCCTCCACCTGACCATTTGCTTGAGCATAGTGGGGGGGGGGGGGGTTGAGTTTAAGAGTTTAATGTCATAATCTTCTATGAATTCATTCACTTCTTCACCAATGAACATTATTCATTTATCTATTATGATAGTCTAGGAAATCCCAAACCTATGAATGATATGCTCTTTGATGAAAGAAATGTGTAGACGGCGGGGTTTAGCGCGCGCCCAAGTTTCTTGCAACCGCGATACTGTTTAAACTCAGGGCTCTAGGGAACACACTACTATATCACAAAGACATAGCATGGAGATGATGGAGTCGCCACCCAGGGTAATAACTGGGACAAAATAGGAGGTGGTACTCGATTCTCTAAAAGAAAGCTAGCACCACAACCAGGAAATTCTGGATTCGGAATACTAACTTCTCTTAATCTCGTGTTCTTTTAGAATTATTTTATTAATCATTATTTTATCCTCTATTTACATGCAATTTCATAAAACCCAATTTAAACATCCATAAATCCCAAAGGCAAACTAATTATGAAATTACATACAAATAATGCATCATTCAAGCTCATAACCCTTATGTTAGTCTAATCCACAAATTTTATTTAAATGGGCTAAGTTTACATGTTTTATTTCATAAATGAGCCTAGAAAGCTAATGGGCCTAATTCCTAATCAATTTTATTTAAATGACTCTAAGTCTATTTATTTTAATTCTAAAAGTGAGCCTAAGTTTACAAATTATGAAAATACTTTAATTAATAGGCTAAATTCTAAATGGATCTTTATTAACTAAAAATAGGCCTATATCTAATTAGCTAGGTGAGCCTAAATTATTTCTAACCTAAAATCTAAGTTAATTATGAACCTAAAATCAAATTTATTAATTAATCTAAAAAACCCTAATTATTAAAAAGTGAATCTAATAATTAACCTAAAAACCCTAATTATGAGCTTAATTGCAAAAACACAAAAAAACACAATTCAAACATAAAAATAGATCAAAGTCATAAAAAAACATAAAAAACGAAGAAAACAAACACTCAAACAAAATTATTTCTAATCCTATTTAATTTACATGCGTCCTAGATTAATCTAAAGCCATCATTTATTTTATTAAAACTTACCAAATAAATCTAATTTACTAATTAATTAATTAAACTACACATCCACACATAATTTTTATTAATATCCCACTATTGGGGCTATTACAAGGATCTAAAACAATAATAAAAGACAATAAAACAGCAAATAATAAAGAAAACAAAGAAAACCTAAAAATCTAATTAATCAAGGATTCATCCTTGATTCTTTAAAGTTCATGTCTTGTAGATTTAGGTCACTCCCTCCATTGAAACATACAAAACCAAAAAAAATGATTAGTATATCAAAATAAATAAAGAAAGAAGAAGAAGAAACAAAATAGAAACAGAATAAATAATGTAAAAATAAGAAATAAAACACTGATGCAGTATTGATGGCTCCTCAAAGTAGGTGATTTGCACCGTTCGTTTACTGGGAATTCGCCTGGGTATTTGACTTCTTCAATTCTCTCTTGCAGCCGATTGTGTTTCAAAGATCAATTAAAGGACTCTTATGTGCCTGTGTGTGTCTAAGTTCTTTCGCAGAAGATTTTTAAGAAGAAGAGAAAAGCTTTTTATTTTAGCAGAGAACGTTAACCTCAGCTATGCCTCCTGGATTTCGTCCTCTCCAAAATCTTTTTCTTTTCTGCCTCCCCCTTTAAGCAGACTTAACATTGGTTTATATAGAAAACTTTCAAAAAAAAACCTAGCAGAGTCACGTTATGACTCTGTTGCATCAGGAGAGATTGAGTTCCTCCTGTGAGGGACTCTCTCTCTCTGCTAATCAGCAGTTAACTAAGAGTTAACCACCTAAATACATCAATATCTCATCACTGAACCAATCAGAGTCAAGATACTGAGGTTTACGTGCATTAAAACACTGAAAAAATAAAAAATGACGAGTTTTAATCCCGACCCAAAGTCCAGATTACCGATCGGCAATCTGGAATTCCGATCGGAATTCTAGATTTCTGATCAGAAATCTAGAATTTCGATCGGAATTTTGGATTTCCAATCGGAAATCCTTTATTCCGATTTTCATTTTTTTTAACATTTAATTACAAAATAGTCCCTATAAAAAACCAAAACCTTTCAATTGAGTCCTCAAAAATACTTTAGAAACACAATCAAGCCTCTTTGAGATTTCGAACTCAAACATCCCGAGACTTATTTTTAATTTTCTCATCATCGGAGTTCTCTGTCGCATCAATGCTCGACTATCCCGAAATTGGGTGTCTACAATAAAGCTCTAGTGAATTGGCATCATTTAATTTAAAATGAAAAATTACCCAACTCATAGTATACATGATTTTTGCATGTTAAGAGTATATTTTTTTAGCATACTACTACTTGAAAAGCCAGTATTTTGCCAGGATACAACATCAACTTTTAACTTTTCTTAAACTTCATGGTTCATAAGCTTATTCGATAAAAGTTTTGTTAACTTTTTTTTCATTTCTCTGATATGAGCAAACATAGCCTATCATTAGCAGATTGCTAATATGCAAATGGATCAAGCTGAGGCTGAAGATTCAAAGGCAGACATAAGGATTAGAGAAGAGGTGGATAGTAGAAGAGGATGTGGATTTAGGTAGCTCTAGGAATAAAGAATAGATTTTGGACATTGTAGTGGAGTGCTTCAAATTTAATGTTAGCATTTTAATTGTTGCAAAATAAAACAGCTAATAAAATGAAATAAAACAAGAAAAATCACAAGAACACAGAGATTTACGTGGTTGGACCAATGTTACCTATGTCCACAGACAGGGAGAGTATTTTATTAATTTTGGCTTTTCAAGTACACTACACAATCACCAAACACCAAGATATAAAATATATATATATAACCCTACATCAAATTGGGTCGCTCGAATCGGGTCAAGTCCATACAAAGGGGCACCCCCCATGAGATCAGTGTTAGGCCTCCTAGCTCGGGCTATCGACCCTCGCATGGATTTGGCCCGATCCAACTAGGGCCTGGAACACGTCCAAATCAAAATCGGGCTGAACGGGCCTAAAACCATTAGGGGAATCAAGTAAGGGTCAGTTACTCCCATCCCCGAACCATGAACTGGCGGTTCCGGTTCCGGTTCCAAACCGCCATATTTAAAAAAAAAAGAATTTTTTTGTTTATGAAAATCGTTCGTGGGGGGAGGGGTGGGGGAGACCAAGGGGAGTCCAAGTAGCCGTTTCTATGTTATTAACTTATAAAAGTTCTACATTTTTTTTACAAGCAGGAGAACATTTTCAAATATACAAAAAGTTTAAGGATTTTAAGATTTCACATATTTATAGAGAAGCTAACATGGTTGGAGACTATTTGAGCAAAGTGGCTCTAGAAATACTTTCACCTTTGAGTGAAGAAAGGTCGGTGAAAATCAAAGTTCAAATTATGGCAAAAGTTAAGATGGAAAGTTGTACTTCTAAGAAAAAAGTAAAATAGTTCCTATTTTACAAGGTGATGGTCCAATGAATTGGCGTTGTTTAATTTAAAATGAAAAATTGCCTAACTCGTAGTATACATTATTTTTGCGTGTTACGAGTATATTTTTTTTAGTGTGATAACTCTTAAAAAGCCAATATTTTACCATGCTACATCAACTTTTAACTTTTTCTGAACTCCATGATTCATAATCTTATTTGATCGAAGTTTTGTTAACTTTTTTGCATATCTCTAATATGAGCAAACACATATCAAGTTTTTGGAGGATCTAATAGTAGCCTGTCATCAGCAGATTACTGATATGCAAATGGATCCAACTAAGGCTAAAGATTCACAGGCAGATGCAAAGATTGATGAAGAGGTGGATAGTAGAGGAGGATGAGGATTCAGGTAGCTCTAGGAATTAGGAATAGACTTTGGACATTGTAGTGGAGTAATTTAAATTTCAAGTTAGCATTCTATATGTTGCAAAATTAAACAGCTAATAAAAAGAAATTAAAAAAGAAAAATCACAAGAACACAGAGATTCACGTGGTTCGACCAATGTAACCTACGTCCATGGATAGGGAGATTATTTTATTAATTTCGGCTTTTCAAGTACACAGTACAATCACCAAATACTAAGATATATATATATAACCCTACATTAAATCGAGTCGCAGTCGCTCCAATCGGGTTAAGTCTATATCGTGTGGGGCACCCCCCATAAGATCAGTGTTAGGCCTCCTGGCTCGGACCTATCAGCCCTCTCCCTGAATCAATTCGGTCAAACTTGTTGGTGTCAAATTATGTATAGTTTTAGGACCTTAATTTACATACATTTGTACATTTTAATTAGCATTTAATATAGATAAGCATACAAAAATATATACTTTTATCTTTTGTTTTTGTTTTTGTTTTTTTAGGGAAAAGAGGTTTTGGAGGTGAATGGTAGCCAAATGAGCATAAAAGGAGCAAAAATAGAGCAATGCAGCAAAGTTGGGTTTCTATCGCAATCGTGTTTCTATTGCAGCTGAAGCTACTATTACGATCGCTACAGTGTCGCGTCCTCTACATTGCTGCATGAACAGTGCGCGATCGCCCACAGTTAGGAGACTATAAAAGAGGGACCAAAAACCTAATTTAGGGTGTCAAGATCATAATCTACAAAGAATATACACAATACAAGAAGGAGAAGAAGAAGAAGAAAGAGGAGAAGAAGGAGGCTAAGGAAGAGACCCATTTAAAGATCCAAGCTCCTTGATAACATCTCTCACTCCATTTCTATTTCTAATCTCTTATTTTGTATTTTGAATATTGAATGTTAAATTTAATAGCCATGAGTGGTTAAGTTCTTTAATGTTGGGATTTTGGAAATCCATTTTAATTAAGTTCATTTAATATATTAGTTTTTTTTATAATTTACATATTATGTTTGTTGATCATTGTATTGTGGCCAAATGCAATCCATGTTTGAATATATGCATTGAGAGATGGTGGATTCAATAGACCCACAAACATTTGTTAGATCTATCAATGACTTGAGAAATCTTGTGTAGATCTAATCCTCTTTAAGTTTGCTGAATGCTGTTCAAGTTAGATTTAATCTTGTTGTATGATGATGATGAGAATTAAGTCATGTAATGAGATTTAATTAATGCTTGTTAATGAGATTAACATTGCTCGAGAGAGATTGTTAATCGGTTTATGAAAGCTTGAGGTGTGCAATAGAACTTGAACTAATTTATTATTTGGCTTAATGATAATGTGGTATGCCATTGATCATTTCCTTGTTAATTTGATTCACAATAGCCTCATTTACATTTTTAGTTAGTTTGTTAATTTTCTTATTTACTTGCTTTGAACAAATCAATATTGATAGCTATAAACATATATAATTGAGATTAATAAGTGTTTAGTCCCCAATCCTTATGGAAAATGATACTCTTACTCACTAATTTATTACTTGTCGGCCCGTGCATTTGAGCTAGTCAAAATCGAAATTGGGCTGAACCGACCTTAAACCATCTAGAGAACTTGTTCAGGGTCGATTCCTCTCATCCCTGAAATGTGAACCATCGGTTGTGGTTTCGAACCGCCATATTTAAAAAACAGAAATTTTTTTTAAGAAAATCATTCTCGGAGGACAATATTTGCCCCCCTCCCCAAGTAGCCATTTTTATGTTATTAACTTATAAAAGTTCTACATTTTTTTTATGGGCAGAAAAGAATTTTCAAATCTAAAACCGTTTGAGGATTTCAAGATTTCACATATTTATAGAGAGGCTAATATGGTTGTAGACTATTTGTGTAAAGTGGCTCCATAAATACTTTCACCTTTGGGTGAAGAAAAGCTGGCGAAAATCAAAGCTCAAATTGTGGCAAAAGGTAAGATGAAAAGTTGTACTTCTAAGAAAAAAGTAAAACATTTGCAGTTTTACAAAGTAAAGCTCTAGTGAATTTGCATTATTTAATTAAAAATGAAAAATTACCCAACTCATAGTATACATGATTTTTCCATGTTAGGAGTATATTTTTCTAACATGCTAAAACTTAAAAAGCTAATATTTTGCTAGAAGTTTTGTTAACTTTTTTTCATTTCTCTAGTTTGACCAGACACATATCAAGTTTTTAGAGGATCAAATAGTAGTGTTGAAAGCGAAACGGTTATGCACTTAGACATCCAATGCCTAAGTGAGCAAATTTCAAAAATATCTCGAACATAACCCTAGAACTCATCTATCATTCCTTAAGCCAAGATCAAATTTGCAATTAATCACATAACTAATGCACAAACACAAAGAAAAAGATAAGTAGAGGAATTACTAACCATTTCCATGAGTTTGGTGTAGACCACATTCATCTACTACAACGGATGTCCACCATGATTCATCCCACGAATCATCCTCTTCAAGCTCCCCAAGTATGAAGCCTCTAGCTTGAAACACCAAGCTATCCAAATCTCTTGCCTTACCTTGATCAAGTTGAAGCTTGAATCCTCTCCCTTTGACCACTCAAGCTCTCTCACTTTTCATCTCTACAAGGACTTGTAGTGTAAGAACACTTAAGGCTTAAGTGTGTATATATTGAGTATATATATTTCTTGCTTCCTCAAATGCTCTACTCGTTTTTTTTGCTCCACCAAACCAATAAATATATGCCTTTTGCTTTATTATCTTATTGGTTGGAGATAAAGTGTAGAGAATCATTGACCCCACCACTAAACCATTTGTAATCTTTAATTAACAATATATTAAGCCACTAGATTCCAAAAGAAATGGATGTAGAGATTATCAACTCTTGA
>CATIWK010143558.1:0-15687 GCA_949634005.1 Mallotus japonicus | reverse complement strand
TTGGATGTAATTTCTGTTGGATTTTGTAGTTCTTCAAGAGTGGGCTTCCTTTCTTTTTCTTGAATAATTTTTCCTAACCATTAAACAATTTATGCACTTCATATTTGAACAATGTAACTCCTGAACTTCTTTCTCTTGCTTGGGATGGTGATGATTGTAGTTCTTTTGCTACCTGCTTCTGCCAAACACTGACATGACATTTTATAGAATAATCATAATGTAACAGATTCAAAGGCTGACACACTATCCGTGCTGATTGAGTTGTTTATTGAGAAAGCTACACAGTGGTCTAATGTCATACATGCTCTCAATTGCATTGATGTACTGAGATCTTTTGCAATCACCACAAGCATGTCATCGGGGTCTATGTCTAGGCCAAGAAGCACGGAAATCGTTGATCTTCATCTCAAAGTTTCAACAATGGACCATTTTTAGGAAAAACATGAAAATAGCAAAAACAAAAGTGAAAGAAATAAAAACCCCAAGCCATGAAAGAAATAAAGTTGGTCAAAGGGTACATGGGTTGAAATTTCCCCATCAATTAAAGAATTAGGCTAATGAAATGGGCCTAAAGATAAGTTAACTAAACCTAAATTAATTAATTAGTTTATAAAACAAAACAAAAAAATCCAAACGAATAAAATAAAAAAGCCTAATAGACCTAAAAATAAATTAATTAACAAATTATTAATAAATAAAATAATTAACAAGAAACCCTAATTCTATTCACTTAAATCTAATTTAATTTTAATTAAAATCCTAATTTTAAGATCTATGCCATTGATTTTAATTAATTACTTGAAACCCTAATTTCACTAACCAATCAATTAAAAAAAAACACACACACATGATTCCACTATTCCTACCATTGGAGCTATTATAATGATCTACTGAAAATAAAAATAAAAATTAATTACAACCCCAAAAAAAAAGAATAACAAAATAAAAAAAATTAAAATAATGCTAAAAATACAAAATAACAAGAAAACTTCGTAAACTATAAGGCTAATTGGTTATGGATTTTCTCCATGGCTAGTTCTCCTCCACAGTAGATTCATGTCACCCCATCCATCATGAAAATAAAAACAAATAAAAAGTCAGTGAATGATTTAAAATATTAAATAAAGAAAATAAAATAAAATAAATAATAAAATTAACATAAAAAAAAAAGATGAAGATGAGAATGAGATGCAGTATTAATTCCCTCGGAAGGATGATCATCGTTGATGGAAAGTCTGTAATTTTGTATTGTCTGTGATATTTTAGTTTCTTTAAATCTGATTTACAACCAAGAACTAAAAAAGAACGTGGAAATCAAAAGAGAAAGGACTGTGTTTTGGCCAACGGCTAAAATTAGAAAAGCCACATCAAAAAAATTTAAAAAAAGAGCATGAAGTTCCCACGGCTAAAATCCAGAAGAAGTTTCTCTCCTTTTTTATAAAAACTCTCAATGAAAGTTACGTAAAAAGCTTCTCAAGACTAAAATCCAAAATAGCCAAAATCCAGGAAGTCCCCTTCTCTGTGAAATTTTGTTTTATTTACAAAGAAAAATAAAATAAAAATAAAACTAAATCTAATCCTATCAATTTAATAATTGACTTATATGATAAAGTGATTTATTAGAAATTATCAAATTAAAATAAATAACTAAATAAATAAAAATTAAATCGCAAATTATATTATTGGACTCTTGTCTAACAATTTGCAAGTTAGCGCAAATTATATTATTGGACTCTTGTCTATATTGCAATATATAGTAGGATCCATCACATGTGCGACGTAAAGAAAAAAAATACGATTTTTTTTTCTATTAGCTGTTTTGGCTGTTTAATAAGAGATAAAAACACGGAGGAAGAACGGTAAGAAAATGGCGGAGCCACCAGGGTCACCAGAATCAGCAAGTACATCGTCATTTTTTGTTAATGGAAAATCTCCTGAGTTTGCTTAGAATTAGAGTGAAACAAGACATCAACCTCGCTGTTTGTGATGTTTGAAGCAGTGATCCTTATGTCATCGTCAAGATGGGGCAAACGGGTTTCTCTCAAATTGTAAATGGTGTTTCATTTTATATAACATTTTCCACATGAATTTTTAGATGAACAATATATGACAGAGTGGGCAGCAGTTTCCTTATGTGAACATCACGATTCACGAACAGTTGTTGTAGCAGTAGTTTCCTTCTGTGAACATTTGTTGTAAATATGTGTTGATGAGTGGACCAACTCATCACATAGCACACAATGCTTTGAAAGATAATAGTAATCAATTATGGTTCGCTGAGGATTTGAACCATAGAATGGACGCTTAGCAACAGCAGACAGGGTGAAGCTTGACTGATGAACAATATATGACAGATTTGAAGCAAATAGTAATTTCAGTGAACCAAAAGAATTGGTATAATCATGAGAAAATATGGAAAATAAGGTAGGAAATATTTCAGTTATTGATTATATCAAATATTATACTAATAATCGGTAGATGTCTTCTTGCACATTTTGATATGCCCAAAGCTGTAATCTAGTTGGGTCAAAAAAAAAAAAAAAAAAACTCTAATCTAGAACAATGTGAAGTTAGTAAAACTATAGAAATCATTGAATTCAAACTTCAGATTTCAACCATGATTCAGGTTCTAAAAATTTCTTTATATCATTTCTCAAAAAAAAAAAAAAAAAAAAAAAAAAAAATTCTTTATGTCAAAAGTAAACCCAATATAAAAAGTAAATCCGAAGGTCTAAATGAACTCAAGAAGTCATTGATGAGATTTGAAAATTGTACAACTATTTTTGTTATTTTATCAACCTGCATGTTTTATTTTATGAACCTACATTATTTAAGTAAAAAAAATATAATATTTAACTAAAATAAAAATACAAGTAAAACTCTATTTATTATAATTAAAAAATAAAAAATTAAATAATTTTTTAATGAATAAAAAATTTATTTTGATTAAAGCTATGGATAAAAAATTAAATCCAACCACTATAATTAATAAAATAAAAAATAATTTTTTGATAAATAAAAAAATATTTTTTAAAATTTTTAATGAGATTGAAAGTAAACCTGCAGGTGAAGGTGGGTGAATCTGTAGGTGAATGTAAATAAACATGCAAGTGAAAACCTACGGTTCATTGATCTTCACTTGAAGGTTCAATTGAACCTGCAGGTAAAGATTAATGAACATACATTATTTAAATAATAACTCTACATGTTTTATCTTATGAATATACATTATTTAAATAATGAATATATATTATTTAACTATAAATAAAAATACAAATAAAACTCTATTTATTATAATTAAAAAAAATTTAAAGTTTCCTATTTTGCTTCTGCTTTTAACTCATAATTTGTCCCTTGCAGCAGAGCAGCAGTAAACTAAGGCATGGGACAAATTATGAGTTAAAATAATTTGTCCCAAAATTCTTATTTTCCTCAAAATTATTCGAGGAAGGAAAAAAAGCCTTTTCCAGTGCCCATAGAATTAAGACGAGTTGTAAGGGAGAGGCTCAAGAACAAGAGAGGCCAAACGAAAGGCCAACCTAGAGCGCCCCCACCTCTAAAGCATGGCCATTTATGTTATGTTTTTGGATGATGAAGGAAAAAAATAGGTGCAATTCACTCTTTCTCACACGTGTTATAGACCCTAGTTCATATTGCAATATGAATAGGCAGTTCTTATATCATGGACCCCTGTCCATGTTGCAATATGAACCCTTATCCATAACACGTGCGAGATAAATAAAAAAACGTGCGCTTCTTTATGTTTTCCATCAACATCTGTAACTTGAAAATTTCTATAAGCATCTTCTCTGTCCATATGACATTTCCTATGGAAGGAATACAACAGCAAAAAAATCAATAGATTAGTCATCAAATAGAAGAAATCTGGAGCACATGATGCATATAGTAGAATCATTTGGGTTTTGTGGTATGAGAAGGATGTGTTGCTGGAATATTAATTGATAATCAATGAATTTACAGCTCAAAATCAATGAATCTGCATCTCAAAATTAATGAATCTGCGGTAAAAAATCAATGAATCTGCAGAAAATCAATGTTTATTGAAAATCAATGAATATGCAGCTCAAAATCAATGAATATGCAGAAAATCAATGTTCATTGAGAATTAATGAATCTGCAGCTCAAAATCAATGAATCCGCAGCAAAATTCATTGAACTTCACCTAAATGTTCATTAATTTTCAATTGCAAATTCATTGATTTGCACCTGTAAATTCAGATCATGGTTGAATTATAACTTTAAAAAACAAACATAAAAGAATCAATAAAAAGAAATTTGAATCAATCAACCTGAACAATAATTCAATATTCAAGTTTGTGAATACTTGAACAATAATTCAGTATTCAACCTGAACAACAATCAACCTGAATCAATTATTCAAATTGACGGAAGTGCAACCTGAACATAAAGATTTTAACTAAGCATTTAACAGAAGCACAACATCTTCATATTCATAGTCATGGATCCTTCTCCCATCAATTATTCTTGCAATATGAAAATATATGTTCATTTGACTGAAGTGCAAGTATTACAAAAAAGACTTGTTAAAACCAATCTAAAGTAAAGCAAATCTCTTGATTGGCCAAAGGTTGGACCTTATTCTATTTTCATTTTCTGCACAACAATTTGGGAAACAGCAAGCAAGTCATAGTGCCATGGTGCGATGATCAATCAGAGAAGAAGAAAAGTAGATAGATCAAGATGAAATCAAATAAGAAGAGGAGGTTGGATCGGGGTTGGTGAGAGGAAGAAGGAGAGGAAGAAGAAGAATGCGTTAAAAAAAAAAGATTGCGTAAAAAAAAGAAGCATTAAAAAAATGTGTTTTCACACGTGTGATGGACCCCTGATCCATATTGCAATATGGACAGGGGTCCATGATATAATTTGCGCATTTTTACTCCCTTTTTTCTTTCCTTTCTCTTTTTTATTTTTATTTTTATTCTCTCCTTATTTTTTCTTTTTTAATTTTTAATTATTCTTTTTCTCTTTTTTTAATTTTTACTTTTTCCCTTCTATTTCCTTCTTATTTTTCCCTTCTTTTTCAATTTTTATTTTCTCTCATCTCCTTTTTTTTTCTTATCCTCTTCTTTTTTCCTTTCCCTCTCGTTTTTAAATTCTTAGTTTTTCATTTTTTACCTCTCCTTCCCTTTTTTCTCTTCCTCTTTTTTATAAATAAAAAATTAATGATAAAATATTAAAATATTGATAAATTAATATACATTAAATAAAATTTTATTTTTAAAAAAAGTAAAAGTCTTGGATCATCCTTCTTTATCTCTGTCAAGATGTCTAATCTCTTTTGTATCTCGTTTCACAATCTGGTTTTTATTCTGTCTCTCTATCTGTTTCAATTTTAATTTTGTCTCTTGATCTGAAAGATGTTAGCTTCTCAAATTTTCAATTATTTTTTTCTCTTGTTTTGCTAATTTATTGTATGTTTAACCTTAAATGCATTTTTTTGTGTAGTTTTTTAGTTTGTGTTTGGATTGTTGTTGAATTTGGTGTTTAAAGAATTTGTGGATTATTTTTTTTTTTTAGAAAGTATGGTTTTTTTTCTCATGTTCTTGGTTATGTATCTGTGCATGTAATTACAGGCAAAGTTGAAAACTAAAATCTTAAAGCATGACCAAGCATCATTTTGAGCTCAAGACATTGTGATAGTCAAAGTGCTATTTACCTCATTAAAGATCACATGTTCAATGAGAGGACCAAGTACATTGATGTTCACTATCACTTTATTCAAAAAATTATAACTACGGGTGACATTATTGTGAAAAACATTAGTCTTCTTGAAAATCTTATTGATATGGTGACCAAGTCACTTTTTATATCCAAGTTTGTGCATTGCTTAGACTTGATCAGTGTTTGTTGTTAAATAGCACCCTTAATGCTTTATGAAAGAGGTGAAATTTTGTGATGTTGTGTGCATTGTGGAGTATTTTGTGTCTTTGACTAAATTTAGTACTTTAGAACTTCACGTCAAGGTGAAGATTGTTAAGTTTGTGATGTGAATTTATTGAAGAATTAGTTGGCTTTGTGTTTTTGGATCGTTGTATATCCGTGTTTGCTATTATGTGCCTTTTTCCAGTAAGGAACACAAACTAGAGCTCGGACGTGCTGGTATCCATGTTGCAGTTTGCCATTCTGTCCAATGAGGGACACAGTTGGAGACACGAGTGTGTTAGTAGTTGTGTTGAGGTATGCCATTTTGTCTCATAATGAGCACGACCCAAGACACGGACATATTGCAGACTATGTACGAGAAATATTTGAATTCTAGAAGCACACATGGGTTGTGACATGTAGGGGTGTTCATCGATGCGTCCCTTTCTACTAACAATATATAAAATAAAAGAAAAAAAAACAAATGATTCAAGTGGCCAATTGGTCTTGGTGCGTCCCTTTCTCCTTCCAGATGCCGGTTCGAGTCCCATTTCCACCACTTTTGGTCAAAATTTTCAATTGTAAAAAACAATAAAGGGAGGTGCTGCTAGGATTTGAACCAAGGACCACATAATCTAGTTGAAAGAAGCCCTACCACTTTGCAACAAGCAAGGTTTTGGTATATTTTAGCTGTAAAAATATATATACTAACTAAATGTTCAGTTTTCGGTCGGGTCTGCTTTCCAACGCAAATTTACAAATGTTTAAAAATAGGAACCGACCTGACTCGGGTCGGCTTAATTCGGAATCGAAACATCGAGTCGATTGGTTTTTGAACACCCCTAATGACATGGTGGTGTGATGTACAATATGATTGACCTTAATTTGAAAAGCTATTTTTTCTTTTTATATTGTCTCCACCTGATTATCAACAAGGAGATGCACAATGTTATCATAGAGTCAGATGCTGCTCTGGTTATCAACGCTATAAACAACAAATTTGATGAAGTGCCTTGGGAGATTCAAGCGATTATTGAGGATATTCAAATACTACTACACAAACTAAGAGGAGTGATACTTAGACAGATCAGCAGAAAAGCTAACCAGGTGGTAGATTGAATGTCCAAAAATGAATTTCTTTTGAAGAATAGGGAAAGATGGAGTAATACTCCAGCTAGACGTGTTAGTCTCATACAACAAGATTCTGTAATGTGTATTTCTGAGTAATGGAATTATATTTTCTCTTGAAAAAAAAAAAAAAATTTGTCTCCACCTGGACCCTATATGTTAAAGCAGATCACGTTCAGAAAAGTAATTAGTATTTTTTAAGTGTTAATTTTAAAAATTAAATTCAAATTGTTGAAGAGGCCATTTGAATAAAATTCACAGTAAAATGATAAGTTTTTTATTAGTAATAAAATAATAAGTCTTTTCTACTTGCTTATTTTTTTTAGTATATAAATAGTGAGGAGGGGAAACACAAATGAGGAACGCAGGTCTCGAACCTGAGACTTGCAGGTGTCCGTGCCAGGACTTTAACCACTAGACCAAGCAACCGCGGACAAAGTCTAATAACATCTTTAATTCTATAGTTTTCACCCACCTTAATTTTAAATCCTCACCTCTTTCATCCTTTTATAAATAATTAAGCCCTTTTATTAATTATTTAATTAAATTAGAATTTAATCAATTATTTAATTAACTATATAAATCATCAGTTCTAGTAATTCGTTAATACGGATGTGAGAATAATAAAATAAATATTATTTTATACTACAATTGGCAATTAATAATTATAATATTAATATCTATAACTTTTATTAGAAATTTGTATCGATAAAATTAATATCTTAAGACTATAATTTTCAAATAGTTTTTATTAATAATTTTAATAATAAATAAATTAAAAATAATAAATTATTATTCATCACTATAAACTTTTTTAAACGATTTACATAATTAAAAATATTATAAAAAATAAAATAAGTTATATGCAAAAATAAATTAAATTTTTAATAATTATTTAATATAATAATAATAACGACTAATAAATTTTTTAAAAATAATTTATATTAAATAATCACAATAGTTATCATCTGAACCAAACTGCACCAAGATTTAAATTTTAAAAATTTATATGTAGTTAGTCTTTTTTTTTTTTTTTTTTATCAAAAGATAGATTGTCACATGATTTGTTTGACAAATTAAAAAAATATTTTATTTTTCCTCATATATAGTCGGCTAGTTACTATTCGCCCACGAATGCCACTAAGTACCAAAACAACACTCATATTCCGCATCCAATTGTCAAACCTCTACGCATGCACGTCACTAAATCTTCCTGTAAACTGACACGTTGATCTAGTTTCTTCATCAACTTTGTCATCTCCTCATCGTCACCTGATAAAACCAGTTGAACCACCACATCTCGCCACCGCAGCCGGCTACCACCCACCAGCCACGACCACCGTCATGGCTATGTCTTCTCTCTTCTTCAAACCTTACGTTCCTTTCAACATTTCCACTAAACCATCTCTTAACAGTAAAAACAGCACTCTCTCATTAAATCCATTATACTGTTCCCTAAAATCCAACTCAACCCATGTAACTAAGTCTAGGACTGACAGACTTTCTTGGCAGAAAGAGCTTAAACATGCGTTTCAACAACCATCCAATGACCATAACTTCACCAAAACAGACAACAATGACACTGATTGGCTTGACGATTATGATGATGCGTCCTTTCAGAGATTGGTCGACCAGAGATGCGTAGATAATATTAGAATGCTGATAGTAGATGCTGTGCAAAATGCTAAGGCAGGCCACCCTGGGATGGCTTTAGGGATGGCAGAAGTTGGGTATTATTTGTTTAGGCACGTTATGAAGTATAATCCGAAAAACCCAAAATGGTTTAATAGGGATAGATTTGTTTTGAGTGCTGGTCATGGTTGTTTGCTTCAGTATGTTTGCCTTCATCTTGCTGGATTTGAATCTGTTCAGGTATATATGGCCTTGTTTTAGTTAGTTAATTGATATTGCATCTTTCTTAATTTATTTATTTGTCAAGTATTGTTTTAGGACATCAAAACAACATATTGTAAGCCATTCTAAATGAGGTTAATTAACCAATGATTTAGTCTAAATGTTTTTAGACGCTATAGAATTTGTTGGGACAAGTTTTGATTCTTTGGCCTTCCAGATTGGATGAGCACTCTGATAAGGAGCCAGAGAGGTAGTAGTCTAGTGGCTATTTCTCTTCAAAGGCATACTAAGGAGCAGAGTTTGAGTTGATTCAGTCAATTTATAAAAGGAATTAGATAGTTTAGAAATCCATGCTAATTGGAGAATGAAATTTTTATATCCAATTGGCTCTAAACATGTCATGTAATATGTCATTTAACTGAAGAACAAGTTGTACATATGCGTTTGTCCAATAAACCGGGCAGTAGCTGAATGCTTGCCTCATCGTGCAAGCAGTAACTCGAGCAGAGAGGGTTACAATCCCTGCTTTCAATGAACCCCTTAAAATTCTGAGAAATTTGATTTGCTTGAGCAGGGCAATTCTAGTCCTTGTGAAAGAACATTATCACAATCAGATACTTTGAACCCAGTTTAGTGACCTAATTAATCAACTGTTTTTTAGTTGCTGGGTGAATTGATATCGACTTATAGTAACAAAGAAATACAAGCTTGCAAGAAGGCAGAGGTTCCATTTCTGATTTCTCGAAGCTAGCTATTGATGGAATCAATTTGTGTAGAATTGATTAAACTCTGTCTGATAGAAATTTGGGTAGCAGTAGCAGAATGTGACATATATCATGCTCCCTTTAATAAAAATTCAATACTAAGTTCCTTAACTACGATGCACATATACATTCCATGTTCTCTGCTTCAAAGTAGAATTTGAATGTAATTTTTTTGGCACTTAAATTTTCTGCCATTCTCTATTAGTATGCTTTGTTCCAACAAGTTCTGTATGCGCATATGGCATTACTCCTATGTACATCTTCGGTAGTGGTTTAAACTTTGTTTCTACTATTCATGTTTCATTCAGCTAGAAGACCTAAAATACTTATGCAAACTTGGGAGTAGGACCCCAGGTCACCCAGAGAACACTATTACAGATGGCATTGAAGTCACAACAGGTACACACTTTATTTATTAACATACGAATTGACTATTGAATGATGTTGCACTTGATGTGTATTAATCTGCATACTTGTTTCTTTAAAAATAGGCCCTCTTGGACAGGGTGTAGCAAATGCAGTTGGACTTGCGTTAGCAGAAGCTCATTTGGCGGCAAGATTCAATAAGCCTGATTGCGTTGTTGTTGATCATCGAACGTTAGTAAATATACTAGATATTTCATTTATTTGGTACATGATTCTCTTTGTTGAGTTCCCAAATTTTTGATGTAGGTACTGTATCATGGGCGATGGGTGTGCTATGGAGGGAATAGCTCATGAAGCTGCATCGTTGGCTGCACATTGGAAGCTCCACAAGCTTACATTGATATATGATGATAACCATAACACCATTGATGGAGAGACTTCACTTGCATTTTCAGAAGATATATCTGCAAGATTCCGTGCTCTTGGTTGGAATACAATTACAGTAGATAATATACATGAGGATATGGGCTCATTCAACGATGCTCTTCTCTCTGCTTTTAATGAGACTAAAAAACCAACTTTTATTCGGGTATGCGCTCATGGGATCACATTTTCTACTTTTCTTTTTCCTTTAAAAAATTGATCCCTATGGTTTTTTCCCCTGTTCTTTTCTTTCAATTTACCAAGAGGAAAGATGCATTTCCAACTTTCGTGTATTGTACCTTTTGTTACTGATAACTATGATGCATTGTATTTTTGTTGCATCCAGTGGTAGAGATGACCTGTGATACCATTTTCAATTAATATTTATTTTAAGATGAAGTTATAATTATTAAATGTTATACAGGTGAAGACTTTGATAGGGAGATTGTCTAAAAAGGAAGGGACATTCAAAGCACATCATGGTACCTTTGATGAAGAAGATGAGAAAGAAATGAAACAGAAAGTTAAGTGGAATAATCGAGATCCATTCCATGTTATTCCGATGGTCTATAGGTATTCCTTGCTGAACCTTAAATTGGCTTAGTGAAATTTTTTTTTTTCCTCATAACTGTGTTCATTTCAATATGATATGCTGTAGGGAAATGCAGAATCAAACAAACCATAGCAAAAAACTAGAGCAGGAATGGTTATCTAAGCTTCAGTATTATGAAAGCAAGTATCCTGACAAGGCTGCAGAGTTTGAAGTTCTTCTCCATGGCAGTCTACCTCCCAGATGGGAAAGCTGCTTGCCGGTAATTTACAATGTTTAACCATTTATTATTGGTGACTGTTATCTGTGGATGCTAGATTTGTTGCACACTTTTGTATGTCTATTTTCTACTATGTCAACTTCTCAATAGGACCATATTGGATTACAAATATTTCATTTAGATATTTCTTTATATATACAGAGCCAGAAAGTGAAATATAGATGTTATGTGTTCCAAAATTCTTATGAGAGGATTGGCCTAGCTACATTTTTGTGCTTTCAATATTCCTTTGAATAGTAGTTTTTGGAAGTCAATGCATGATAGAAACATTGACAAGGCTTGCAATGTCAGTGTGTGTTGCATAATTCAAATTCCTTCTTCATCATTTCGGACATCTCCAAATTCAAACCGTATTGCAGTAGGAAAATACTTTTATTTTATTTTGTGTTTTCATTTATTTAGAATGAATACAAGTCAAGAAAGCCCGAGAACCAATTTCAGTAACGAGATATTCTTCCTGTCTCTACAGAAGTGGTCTGTATTAGATCCAGTGGATGCTACTCGAGGACACTCCGAAAAGTGCTTGAACCATCTTGCCAATATGCTTCCAGGACTAATTGGTGGGAGCGCTGACCTTGCCTCATCTAACAAGGTCTACCTTCATGACCACCAAGACTTCTCACCTCACTCTCCATGGGGACGCAACATACGCTATGGAATTCGGGAACATGCAATGGCAGGAATTTCAAATGGAATTGCACGGCATGGGAGTGGTTTGATCCCATTTGCAGCAACTTTTCTGATATTCTCTGATTACATGAAAAATTCAATGCGACTTTCTGCCTTAAGCCATGCCGGAGTAATCTATATCATGACTCATGATTCTATCGGTCTTGGGGAAGATGGTCCAACTCACCAACCAGTTGAACAGCTTGCTGGCCTTAGAGCAGTACCAAGGCTTCTAGTTTTCAGACCGGCAGATGGCAACGAAACTGCTGGAGCATACAAAGTGGCTATTGCTAACAGAGATGTGCCTAGTGTCATTGCTTTATCAAGGCAAAAGGTGGCAGCAAACTTGGAAGGAACATCAATAAATGAAGTTGAAAGAGGAGGATATATAATAAGCGACAATTCAGGTAAAAGTTTGCCAGAGATCATATTGATAGGTACAGGAACTGAACTATGTCTTTGCGAAGGGAGTGCTAAGAAACTTAGGAACGGTGGTAGGAAAGTAAGGGTGGTTTCGCTTGTTTGTTGGCGACTTTTTGACAAGCAGTCTGTGGAGTACAAGGAGCATGTATTGCCCTCAAGTGTCCCTAAGCGTGTTAGCGTGGAGGCTGGGTCTCCACTTGGTTGGAGGGAGTATGTAGGAGGAGAAGGCGTGATAATTGGGGTTGAGGATTTTGGGGCTAGCGGAGCATATTTGGATACATTTAAAAAGTTTGGTTTCACCGAAGAGAATGTCACTAAGGTTGCAGAGTCACTGCTCAATCAGTAGGACAGGTACTTCAGAGAATAAGGTAACATCATAACAACTTCGTGCATGGAGAAGTTGAAATAAATTCATACAAGTAGGCAAGTTCCGATGCAAATAAAAGAAAAACTATTACTACCAACCTAATTACTCTTACAGGAACATTTTACCTTAGCCAACTCTCTATAGGATAGCGTCTCGGCATAAGGTACATAGCGCAGTATATCTTTTGCTATTTGCTACATGTTCTATCAATTTCTTCTGTTGTAGAAAAGTCAAATTAATCACTATCCTTTTGGCATACTATATAATAAAATTTCAATGTGCATCTGTTAAAGAAAGAGTCGGTGAGTTTTAGCCTTGTGAATTCGGTGGGTTCTTTTATGTCTATATTAAGTAAACTATTATGCATTTGATTTAGTCAGATGGATCAATAATTACTCACCTTAGAAATTTTCTTCATTGAAATTGAGCATTTTTTTTTTCAGCATCTACAAGAAGTTGATTTCAGTTGCATGTTATATGACCAAGTGCTAAGGATTGGTTTCTTTGTCTACATTGATTTTTAGTGGTCTATATTCTAGCATGTTGTATGGCACATGTTCTTCGATGTTAAGCATACAATGGATGTGAAGTAAGTAATTTCATTTTATTAACTACCATTTGAGAATAATTTTAAAATTTTATTAATTTTTTTGGTGGAACTTTACTTTCAAGTATAGCTTAAACTTTATACTTCATAAAAGTTTTGAATCATTGTGCTAATTTGTTTTTTTAAGCATACATCACTTACTAAGATCTTATTTATATAGGACTCTAGTTCAGATTTTTTAAGGGTCTCTCCTAAAATTGAATTTTACCATTAAATATTTACTTTGCCTGTTTAATACTCTTTTAAATTCAGAAACAATAAAGGATGTGGCATTTTTATGCATTTTTATTTCTCCTCTTTATTGTTCTTTCATAATCAAGTAGTAGCTCTTTCCTTTTAAATTAGGTACAAATTAGTTTCACAAATTAACGTCGTCACGACTTGAACTTTGCACTTCAGGATCCTTATGCTTTGGAGAGAAATGTTGTTAGACCATTCCTTCACAAGCTCTCTTTTATTGTTTTAACCTGAAATTTTGAGAGGTTCTAATTAAAGGAAGGCTATTTGTGAGGAGCATTTACTATTTTGTACTCCACAAAAATTGCCATGTCTATTGCCCCATTTGTGTTAGTAAATTTGTTTTTAGTCACACAATACAACCTTAAATGATAAGGCTCCCCATATTTTTCTCTAGTTACCAGCACTTGAAAAGATGTATATATATGTGGAAGGACATCTGTTTCTCCTGAACCAAACAAATTATTAGTCCCTATTAACTCAAATTTCTATATACTCTCTTGGTCATATACATTACCAGTTTTCTCATATAATCATAAAAACCCCGTAAACAAAAAATGGCTGTCAAGAATAAATCCATTGCCACCTTCAAAATTTTCACAGTACTGATCATTCTGATGGCACTCATAAAACCTAATGAAGCACTTTCAGAATGTGCAAAGCAATGCATGCCTGCATGCCTGCAACAGGTAGCAGATGCATCCTTGGATTCTTGTGCTCAAGCATGTTCAAGTTTTTGCAAAACAGAAGATCCTCAGTCTGCAGACCCTGTTGGAGACTTGAAGAAAGGCTTCTCTCCTCCAGGAAAGCATTAGATTCATTTAAAAAAAAAAAAATCATCTATATGGTCATCTATATGGTGATTATTATAATCAAATAATGGTTTCTTTGCCAAAAAAAAAAAAAAAAGCATCATTTTTTGCATTTTTATAATTTAATCATATTTTTGTAGTTCTGACAAATTAATATATAACATTTTTTTTTGTAATTTGATATATTGATAAAAAATTTCGATCAAATCTTACTGAAATGACAACAAGAGTTGTTTGAATTAGTCCATACGAGCACCACATAAAAAATCCACTATTTTGACAAATTGCAAAAAAAGTACATGATATAGCGTCCGTGTGAACGAACTCAGATAATTTTGATTGTCACGATATTTTAATATAATTTAATGGATTGTTAATATTTATATTAAACTATAAAAAAATATTTTAGAAAAATCATTTATTAATTTATTAAAATTTTAAAAAAACTGATTAAGTTACAAAAAGTACTAAAAACTTGCATTTTGTGTTTTAAATATGTTACAACAAAATTCATAAGATTGAGATGATAACATCCGCGATAAGAACATTATTTATTATGTTAAAATTAAATTAACATAAAGAAAGAGTCTAAGGGTTTGTTTGGTTTAAATGAATCCCACAAAAATTTGTGGAATTCATTAGCAATTTCAAGTAAATATGTTTGATTTAAATTAAAACTTTATAAAATTCATTTCGAATTCCAACTTTTTAATTTTGTAAAATTGTTTGAAATTAAATAAATTCTTATTAATGAAGTATGTTTGGTTTAAATGAATTTGGAAATGAATTCTATTTGGAATTCATTTGGAAATGAAATGAATTCTTTGGTGGAATTGAACTAAATAAGTGATAAGATTTTGAATTTTTTTCATTCTTAATTAAAAAAGAATTTAATATTATATAAAGTAAAATAATTTAATTCCAATGAAATTTCATGCAGAAAGAATCGCTATAGGTGCTTTAAATCACATTAAATCGAGAAGCAATGATATGCCTAGAGACCAACCTATGATTATTTAATTAGAAGAATAAAAGACTTGACGCTAATTTACAGTAAGAATGCATCTTGGCAGTTCCACTGCCTGTTAATGTTGCTTTAATAACAGAGATATATAAGTACAGAAATTGTAGCATACCTTATTATATAATCCACGCCATCACAAATATCCAAACGACCATATGAATACCGTCCTATAATCTCCTCTTTGACTCAGCTCTAGAAATTCAGCAAAACTAAAATAGCAAGAAGATAAGGGAACAAATCATTATGGCCGGTCTGAACGTACTCTGTTGCGCTATAAAC
>CATIWK010143529.1:0-22872 GCA_949634005.1 Mallotus japonicus | reverse complement strand
CCTCTGCTCTTGTTATTTCACATTCATTGTTTTTTACCTTTGTATTCAATATTTCACTGTAATACATCATCAATATTATTATTGTTCCCCAAATTAATCAAAGTATGTGTTCATATAACAGCCTAAAAATTCAACAGTATTCAATAACCATCCTCAAAATCACCTTTTATGGAACACCAATATAACAATTCAAAAAATTTTAAGGTTTCATTAATTCATTATCAATAATCTCAATCTAGCAATTTCTCTCGGAGTCCTCTATTTCCACAACCATCATCTACCACCTGCGATTTAAAAATACAAGTTCAAGTAACAATTTGTTAGGTTGGTACACTGCTTCTGGCTTCCTAGATATGGTATAAATAAATTTATAAAAGAACATTCTAGCCTTTATTTATTCAACCATAACTGCAAATTAAGGAAGAGCTTTCATGCTCTCATGAGGAGAATCCTCTTCGCATCTCTTATTTTGATAATATTGTTAATGGAAATGGGTAACAATGGATAATATCCAAAAATCCAAAAAACATTGGATGACAATAAATGGATAACAGATATTAAACAAAACTGAAAAGAAAAAATCCAAAAAAAAAAATTTTGAATCATGGGTATTACAGATAATCAATAACAAACAACCAATAAAACCAAAAAAAAAAAAGGATGTACCTTTCCACTGCTAGTAGGGCCAATAACAAGTTGTGCATAACCCGTTTGCAGTAGCTTCTGTTTGTCTTCTTTATTTTTGTTATGGATGTGGAAATTGATGGGTGTGCTAATGAATCAAAAAGGACAAAGATGACTAAAGACGCGAAGATAAGAGATAATGGCAATGATAATATAAGCACAACACCAAACACCAACTGAAAACAGCAATTTCATGGCACTAGTTGAGGCCATAAAAAAGGTAACCCAACATCACAATCTCAAGTATGTATCAGTTCACCCTAAAAGAATTTTACCACAAACAATCAAAGAAGAAAAAAAAAAGGACAAAAATTGAAGTCTACCCACATGCACTGATCGATTCAGACTGTAAAAAAGATGGTGTTTTTAATAGAGAAAAAGAACATGAATCCGTAGACAACAAAGAAATGGGATGATCGAAGGGCGTGAGTCACAGGGCTTACCTAATAAAGAAGACCAGAATTGAGCTGTAAAGGCAGCTAAAGTCTAGAACAAGTAAATTGGCGCTCCGCTCCTTTCTTTAGGGCATTACAAGCAAGACCAAAACGCACCGTTTAATCTGGGAAAAAGGCGTGGTGCTTAATGCTCATGCTTTTTTCCTTTTTCGTGTTCTTATCAATTCAAACGGCACGTCGTTTGTACAGGTTTTGTGCTAATCAAAGGTCGGTTTTTTGAAAAATCTCCTCTCCTTCCCCTTCGTCTATTCGGTAAATTGGCTCCTATAACTAACTATTTCTGGGTATCTTTTGATTAATTTTTCCACCTTAATTATTGAATCCGTGTAAAACCCTTTTCTGGGTACCAACAGAATTACTGTAAACTTCAATCCAGAGAAGCAACAATGGTTTGCTTGTTTTTGTCAAAGCCTGATTGGATAGAGGAAGAAAAAGATGGAGGTAAAGATAGTAACTTTGCCAAGCAATGGGCTTTCCTTTTGAAGGAATTGGAGTCTATTATCTGGTCATTAATTAATGCTGGTGGAGGTCGATCAGAGGCTCGTTTATGGCTTTGTAATTCAATAGGAGCCATTTCTTCTTTAACTTCTCGCCAGCAGAAGGATTTGTTTCTGAAATTATTGAGAAGCAGACCCACTAATCGAAGCTTGGCATCACAGCTTTTACAATTGATGTTTGAGAAAAGGAGGCAGAAATTGGGGCCTGTTTTAGCTAAGAGAAGTTATTTGCTTGAGAAATTCTTTGATGGTAAGTGGGTTTTATCCTTTTTGGTTGATTGTGGCTCTTATGTGCTTGTTTACTTGGTATTTCTTGTAAATGATTTTATCCTTTTGGAAAAAGTTACTTAGGCAAGCTCAGTTCTCCACTTCGAAATGATCTCTGATTGTGCATTGATTTTAAAGATAGTGTATTTCATTATGCAGTCCTTGAGTTCATGTTTACTTGTTATTTCTTATGAAGTTTCTTTATCTTTTTGAATGAACCCATTTTTTCTTTTGTTATCGGCAAGGTCAATTTTCGTACTTTGAATGACTTCTGATTGTTAAATGATACAGGAAATCCGAAGCGTATAGTGCAGTGGTTTTCTAACTTTGCTGATGATGGTGGGTTGCATCACAAAAAAGGTGCTAAAGCATTATCCCAATTTGCTTTTGTGAATCGTGATATATGTTGGGAGGAGCTTGAGTGGAAGGGAAAACATGGGCAATCACCTGCTGTGGTTGCTACAAAGCCTCATTACTTTCTAGATTTGGATGTACAAAGAACGGTGGAAAATTTTCTTGAAAATGTACCTGAGTTTTGGTCTTCCACTGAGTTTTCTGAGTCCTTGAGAGATGGTGATATTTTGTTCATTGATACAAAATACTTCGTGCAATTTTTTGTTACCTTGATGTATGAAGAGGATGCAAGAGATGTATGGGAAGTTATCAATGAGTTTCTAATGGAGGAATCATTTTCTTCTTTGTGTAAGCGCCTACTTATCACTCTTGAAGTGAGGGAGTTATGCACTGTTCTGGAATCAGTTGGTGGATATTTAAGCTTACGAATCAAACCTATAGATTTTGGTAACTCATCTTATTGGCTTGAATATATACTTTCGAAATACAAAGATTGTGAATCCATTGATCAGCTACTTCTGTTGAATGCGGTTGTCAACCAAGGACGCCAGCTTCTGCGGCTTTTGCATGATGAAGAGTCAAAAGAGGAAGAAACAAAAATCAAGGCTATTGTATTGCAGATATGCGCAATCTTGAGCAGTGCCAATAGCCTGACCCCTTTATTGAATGAGTGCTTCAGGTTGAAATCCACAGAAGCTGTTAAGTTCTTGGGGCTTCAATCTTTGGTTATTCATTATGCATTATCAGAGAAGCCACAAGATTCAGAATCATGGGAATCTTTATTTTCAAAGAATGGAATAAGTTTCCAAAAATCTGATAAATATGCACTGGTAGATCATGGATTGTCAGAAGAAAATAGTTCTGAATTGGATGATGATGCATCAAATAAAAGAAAGCGCAGGAAGAAAAAGAAAGATAGAAAGAAACGAAGAAGGAATTTTGGTGATGATTTCTATGAAAATGAACTCCTAGAACTCGATACATCAGATAATCAGTTGGATTTGCAATCTGGGGCTGGAAGTTGGTTGCTCTCTACAGATGGGTTTTCTGCATCATGGACCAATGTGAGTTCAAAGATCATTTTTTGTAGGAAACATTTAGATCCTCTAACAGCTACATAATTTCCTTTACCACTGCACAATAGCAACTTGTCATGCTGCATTATTGTGGAATGATGCTTTATAATTTTGACATTTTATAAAGTAATATTCTTGAAAAAATTTGTCAAACACGTTCACAACAAATTTCTATAATGAGCAAATGTGCCTAAAAACTGTTTTGTACATCTTTTATGCACTCTCATTATACATTTTTTCCTAATGGCATTAATCAAAGTTACAATTGGCAAACCCCCAAAGCTGTTAAATTGTGGGTCTGACTGATATTTTTATTTCTTAAAATTGTACCTGACAGTAAATTCAGATTACTGTCAGTATATATTTTTTGCAAATCCTGGGATTCCCCATATTGCAGTTTGATTTAGTTTTGTCCCTTTAGCTTGTATGGAAAGAGACAAGTAGTTTTAATGAGTGCTGCTAATATCTTGTCTGATAGCTAAGTTCGCTTGCATGCTTGTCTCAATAGATAGGTTTTTGTTCATCATTTTGAGTTATTCCTCGTTGGTCTTCCTCTTGCTTCCCTGTAGTCGCATGCATGAGCATTGCTGTTCTTAGTCTGGGTAACATGTATGCTTACAAGTAATGGAGCATTTTCAGATTGTCTGATCATCATCATCATATCGTGCAGGTGGATTTGCCTGAGCACCTCTCAAAGTTTTGCTTTTCTGCGTGGATGAAGTGGTTTCTAAGTGATGTTGCTTAATTCATGCGGGCTACGGTAGGAATATTTAATGCCATCTCTAATTTGCTATCTTGTTGAGAGCAGAAATCTGACTGTTTTCTTCTCCCTTTCTCTACTTTTTGAATCATTCTGCAAAAATGGTTAGACTAGAAAAGTTCCAGAGGGATTCTGTGGGAAGTTTTTATCTTTCTAATAGTTTCATTTTTAATATTTCATCTATCAAATTCTTTCTCAGGGGGCCAATACTGTGTTGGAAGCAGAATTATTTCTTGGTAAATGTGAGCCATAACGTATCTTCCCTCAACTGATTAAGTTGGGAGATGTTGGCAACTTGGGATGTTGTTGGAGTACTCTTCCTTGAGGTCTCAAGGTTTTCCAGAAGAATATTTATTAGTGATTATTAATTCCATAAGGTTTGATACTCATGCTTTGCTTCTATTGTGAGCCTTCAAAGTTATATCCATGTGAAGTACAGTTTTTTTTTTTTTCTGATTTTAATGCTTTTCTTCTGCGGCCAGGTTTGAGAAGTATAGAACCACATACTGATCAAGTAGACAATGGACACCAGCACACACATACAAAAAGGTGCAGATTCAAGAACTGACGTATTTGCAGTAGTGATGAACAGCAACCTTTTTCTTCAAGTTACCCTATTTTTGCATGGAATATATGGGCTAATTTTTGTTCATTCTAGATATGGAATGGAAATTACGCCCTTAAACATTTTTGTATAGCATTTAATTTCTTATCTTGATGGTGCCACTTTCAGTCTGCCTCCATCCAGACATGCGTAGGGTTGTAAGTTGTAACTAGTTAGACCAATTGATTTTAATACAAAGCAGCTACTTCAATAGGGATTTCGGTCCCTATGTCAACAAATTTCATAAATCCCAAAATGCCTCCTTTTTTTTTGGCATTGCAGGAGATTTTCTGTGCCAAAACAGAGCGACTTCTGCTACATTCACCCTTGAGGTAGATCTCAATTTCGGAATGTGGATAGAACTATTACAATCGAATGTTTTTGTGCTGCCTGTCTCGTCACTGGCAAGCTTTTGCAGCTCTTCCTTTTCGTCTCGTAATAGTCATTGCCCTATGATCACAGTGGCTTTTTCTTTGTTTAGTCATCTCTACATGCGTGTGTATCAGTGTATGTATGTAGCACAATACTTGTAGACTTGCGGCCAAACAGCTAACTTGTTATCAAACCATTCACTTGTTTATTTCAAAGCAAAATTCTCCTAAAGAAAATTGAGCAATTCCGGGATAAAAATGCACACCAAAAAGGTAATAAGCATATATGAGCAGCGAAGAACTAGAAATTGGACAAGTTCATTATCAACAGAAACAGATACATATATATACAATGCTTGAATCTTGCTGGGGATATCACGTCTCCAGTGCATAATTTTTTGGGAGGGTTTGTGGCAGGGTAATATTCGAACCTAGTTTTTGATAACTTATAACCAGCTTTATTGTCATCATACATGGTGTAAAATCTACAATTCTGTTAGCCAGTCACACTGCTTGCTGGTGGGGCGGTGGCATCCCATTCTCTGATTAATGATGGCACCTGTCAACTATAGGGCAGCGTACAGCATGCATGTGCCTAGACCTCAGAGAGCTTCATTATCTGGTATCTATACTGTAGCGGTTTTGGCACCATCAAGACCTACAAATAAAATAAAAGTTCTTTTAGAAAAAAAAAAATGAGATGAATTGGTAGCAGTCTTCTGGCTACACTTGAACAATTGAAGTGTTTACCATCTAACTAGCCAGGAGACTTGAAAGAGTTTACCGTGCTCAAATTAACTCCCTAACTACTGTTTCCCATTTAGCATAAATATTATTGTCAAATAGCCAAAATCATTGAGCACTGACCAAAAATATAATCCAACTAAGAAAAGAATTATTTCCTACACATGTTCCAATGACTTGCACCAGTTCAAGGGGCTTGAGATGATGTTAGGCCAATAGCATTATTATGATGGGAGATACCCACACTAAGTAGGCGTTAGTGTAATAGCCAGCTACCAATTCATAAGTTCTAATACTTCTGGATGGTCTTAAAAATTCAAATCAGCAGAGAACTGGATCTAGAATGGGGTCCCTTGGCCTTCTAGTCTAACAACATTGACAAACATGATAATTATTACACATGCACAAATGTAGATGTTTGAAGAATTTTCAAAAGGAATTTGATAAATGTCCCACAGTAAATCGCAGACTAGAAACAACCAAGTACATTAAACTATACAAGAGAAGCCCAAGAAACAAGCAGACAAAACTCCCAACTTCTAAGCCATACAGAAACAGAATGTTTAAGCCTCTCATAAGAATCTAAAGCAGTTGATTTTAAGATGAGATTACTCAAATTCTACACAATATAAATTGCATGTCTGATTCCTCAGAACATGAAGAATATTCTCATAAATCACTAGTCACCTAATGGAAAATGCCAGCATTGGAATGATTATTGCTATGACAACTGGCAAAGAACTATGAGAAGGTAGCGTTCCTGAGACCCACACCAAAGAAAATATGCATGATTTTACATAGAAATATATGCCAAAGGACAAGATAATTAGAAATATTCTACTCTGCAAGCAATTAACCATTTACTCTCAAACCACCAATTTTGTGTCCAACTTATCATTAATGTTAATCTGATTGATAGCATTTGGAATGCAAAGTATAAAATGCAACTATTTTAACAGTTGCAAATAAACTGTTGCAAGAAAACCAGGAATTAGTTACATGGAAATGTTCCAAAGAGTCCACTGACATGACAACGTAATAGGTAAACATAAAAAGATAAACTTCATGGTTATCACCATACATCTAATGCTCAAGACTTTATAATAGCATGACAATACCGGAGGATTACCTGATGATACATATGTTGGCAGGCTAACATATTTTGGGCATGAGCTTTTAGAAGAATAATTGTCTCGAATTATAGATCCAAGTTCACAGTCCCGAGGCTGTGAAGGCAACAATAAGAAACAAAATGAATTTGTTGGATACATTTGTTGTTCCACAGCAAGCATAGTTATACAGGCATGAGCACATCATAATTCCAGATTAGGTTTTTCCTAGAGCACCAACATCAGATTTTTTCTTATCATATAACCTGTTGATAATTGCCAGAAGTATAGAAAAAAAATAATAAATATTTACAAGAATTTTGGGATTGAATTATTCAGTCAATCTGCAACATGAGATCAGAAAGTAAGCACACTAGAATTATCAACTGTTAAGCTCTTGAATCTTGAGTAATGCATGAAAAAAAAAGCACTCTGACTGGTTAAATCCAAGACTGAACATATAAATTTAGGAAGAATAAATGGAAGAGACTAACCTTGAAATCCTTATAAAAGCATAAATAAAGTTCCTCTATGGCACCTCTTGAGCAAGACAGTGATGGGGTTGCATGGAAAGCATTCTCGATGGCAGAGACAATGCCTCCAAGAGGATACTTTTCAGTATTTGAAGGAACATATCCCGCTTCATTCAGTACATTCTAGTATGAGACATTGTACAAAACAGTAATCAATTAATTGGATAAATCAGCTAATTTTGGAAACAAGCAGGTCAGTACACAGGTCCGCTTGGGTGAGTGCACTTCATGTGTGGTGCAGTTTCAGTTTGATTTGTATTAATGTCTATATCAGATTAAAAAATAGTTTAAGGTTTATTCATTTTCTTTCTTCTCCTATTTTTATTTTCCCTCTATCCAAAACATAAAGAGAAGAATCCTTCACTCCAAACATAGTCTAAGAGAAAATTCATGGATATCTAAGACACCTCTTGAGTCACCACTAACAAATAATTTTGATAGACGGCCAATATGCACTCACCACAGATCCTACTTTGTGAACTGAGATGTTCAGATATAGACATTAGAAAGACACATTTAATCATCCCAGACACATTTTATTCGCTTAGAAGTATTTAAAATCCTCACTTTGCTTGTTGTTCTTTGTTTTCCACAATGATGTTCAAGATTCTTGCCTAAGTTAAGATTCTTGCCCAAAATACAGGTGAAAATATACATGCATCAAAATTTCATAGTTAAAGTGCAAATTTGGTTTCCAACAACTCACCGTGACATTGTACTTAAAGTATACATTGAGGGCTGTTAAAAAATAACTATATTCATCATAAACAACTGGAGAAGAGCAAGTCCCATGCTTCTCTGCAAGTGCGATGCCAAAAAAAGGAGAGAGATAATGAACTTTATAAAAAGGAAAAGGTGTAATTTGAATTTCTTATAGAAATAAACATTTGCACACATATATATATGACCAAAGACACCATCCAATTACTGGTCAATAAGTTGTTAGAAAGGAACATTTGCAATGATGTATAGGTGAAACATCATTTGCAAACAGATTAGCATTATCCCAATTAGGGAGACAATGACATATTTCACATGTTTCAGTCATTTCATAGCATTGAAGTTCAATCATATTTTTCATGAGGGAACACAAATTAAGCACAACATTTTTTTCTTATTACAGAATGGTAGCCAAATGGGACCCACCATTTTGCTGGAAATATTATTATCTGACTTTTAAAGATGACGCATGAAATCTGCCATTTCCATTTTTTTTTTTTTTTTTTTGACAAAGTTCCAACAATATACATACATATACTTGTTAAATAAATTTAGCCCTATAAATTTTTTGTCCAACAAAGTCAAAATTAACATAGAGACTTTAAAGTAAATATGGTTTGATAATCTACTTATTCTGTAGCAGAAGAGCAGGGACACTAGCATCAGAAATGGCCTTTCATGTTTTCAATCAGATGTCATATATCCAAAATATATCGAATTTTTCTATCCTTATAGTAAGGTGCTTAAGGGCAGCTGTTATTGTTTCCCATCAGTTTACTTCCAGAAGAAAATCCAGGAGGTAAACTGTACAAGTAAATTATATCATGTAATAGGAAGTTGAAGAAATTTACCCCACTGCCAATATGAATTTCCCCATCCAGCCGTCATCAAACATAGAACGCAAAGCATGTTAGTACTGAATCATGGAAAAGGGTTGTTTAACAACAAACAGTTTCTACAATGGATAACCACCTCATGTGCCCAAAATGATCCTTTTGTACCATGACAAGTTGATGATGACCCGCAACTTAAAGATGGCCAATATTTCTCCAAAGCATCGTGTAATGTTGCAATCTACATGTTATCAAATTAAATTTTCTAAGGTACATTACATAATTACTATCAATGTTGCAGCTAATAAAAAACACAGAACGGAACTAGCTTTCAAAATATCTGAGGGCAACCAGAGTACAATCGAACATACCAATTCAAAATATTTCACATCAACCATTATATAATTAACCATACTATGCAAGTTTTCTGCTCTCACATAGTTAGCGACATGCATAAAATAGAACACCACCAAAATTTGTCCGTAATTTTACCACTAATAGAACCATTTTCTGTTCCCAACACAACCCACATACTCAAATTGATTCTTTCTGCGATACCTTTTCCTACTATTTAAAACTCCACCAAAATGCTGCAGACCCATATGCAGACTACAATATCAGATTAAAAATGAAAACAACATAAACAAAAATCAGCGACAAGGGTGCAGAAAAGGCAGACCTCTTTTTCGTCAAAGTTGGATCGTCTACAACAGGCAGGCCAGGTTCCATCATTATAGTCAGGCCACAGCCCATCTGCAGTACAAAGTAGAGTTAATAAAAGATGCAAACTTTCTTTTATGGTAATCTATGATATTGACACAAAAGACAATTAACTTTCAATAAAAAACTAAATAAATAAAATACCATATTTTGTGAAAAAAAAAAAAACTACTGCATACCCACTCAAATGCCCAATTCATTTGAATAACAATAATAAGAATATATAAAACAAAATGATACTTACGGATCGTAAATTCAGCTGGAGCATTTGAACTGTCAAAAAAAATTAAATTAGAAACAGATTTTGCAATAAAACACATTAGAATTAGATAATAACAACAACAGAACAGAAGTAACTGCAAGCAAGAAATGAAAACCCAATTCAAAAGAAATGCCTGCGCCTATGCCCGAGCAAGTCAATTAAGCAGAATAGGGGAAAAAAGACAGAAAAAAGTGGTCATCATTACCGGCGGCAACAAGCATTAGAAGAGCAGCAATGGCGGGTACGTTGGCAATAAGTGCCAGGCCATTGAAGAGCCAATTTGAAATAATCGAACTCTCTCTGGGCCTCCAAGCTAAAGGAGGGCGTTGCGAGGAGGAGGAGGAGGATGAGGATGGGGATGAAAGTTAGATGAAGGCGAGAATCAGAAGATGCCATTGAAGATGCTGTAGATGATGAAAAAATCAAAAAGGAAAAAGCTTTTATAGAATACAAGGGTGTATTGAGGACGAGGACAAGGAAGAGGTGGTAGTTGGCTGCAAGCTATACCTATAGACTACAAATATGTGGACCCCACGTCTCCGCCCAAATAATTTATTTTTAATTTTGCTTTGCGACCAATTATTTAATCATATGATTCTATGATATCATACGCTAAATTTTTTTAAAACTCTTATACTTTTTTTTTTTAACAATGATTATATTTTGATAAGTGGAAGGGAGATTTAAACTTTCCACCTCATCAGGGAATTTATTCCTTGGCTGAAACTAACCAGCTTAAGATAGATAATTCAAATTTGATTTTTTTTAAGGGTGTAATTCATAGGGATTGAACCCATGATCTCAAAGGTCATGGGCTCAACCCTTACCATTTGAAAGTGGTAAGGTTAAAACTCTTAAACTTTAATTGCGTTATAAAGCCTATATTAAATTTTTATATTTTTATTTTTCATATGTTAATTACTTATTTTAAATATTTGATCTCTAAATTTATTACAAAACATCAAATTATTAAAATTTAAAATTTTTTTATTATGTAATGCAATTAAATAATAACTTATAAATATGTTTTAAGTTTTTCATTAAATAATTATTTAATAAATTAAATGGATTTAAAATTAATGTTTTTATTCTTATTTAAACATATTAATATAAAGGTAAAAATATCTCTTAGTTCAAATTAGTAAATTTTATTATTTTATTATTAATAGGTAAATTATTTATTATTAATTATTTTATTGTTTTATTATTTATAATTCTTATTTGATGAAATTTAATTTAAACATACTAAAAATTTAACAAAAATATTATCTTTTAAATATGAAAATTTAAAAATATTTTTTATACTTTACTACGATTGACATACTTAATCAAGTTAATAAAGTATAAATAAATTATAATTAAGTATAAATGTCCAATATAATGGTAGAATTTTATTGTACGAAGTGGAAATCTTGTGTTTGATACCTTCCTCTCGATCATTAAATATTAAATATGAGCTTTTTGATCTTCATTAGTGGGAACCGGGAAAAAATAAGCATGATTACCTACAACAATGAATAAAACACTTCAACACTATTAATTATAAATTACAATAAAGAATACCAATAAGTATTAAAAAAAGTAATTGAAAAATCAAATCTGGCTTACTATTAACTAATTTTTTAAGCATACTAGATATCAAAAATATAAAAAATATTTTTAATATATTTTTAAAATGTTTTAATTTTGATTTTTTAAATAAATTTTTAAACAAAAAAGTATAATTTTCACTATTTTCAATTATTATTAAAATATTCTTTAACATGAAAAAAAATTTTATTAATTGGAAATAAATAATAAATAAATAAATATATATATATTTACTTTAAATGCATTAAAAGAATAAAATATTAATTTTTAATTGATTGAACTATTTCTAATAAAAATTATATAATGTCTTTTGTTTTGACCTTTACATGATCAATATCTAATTACCTTTAGTTTCGATTTTAACAATCAATTTTAATATATGTGTGTTAAGTGTGTATTTTAGTTAGGTTAGTCCATGCTGAATTAATGAAGTTTTGAAGTCAGATTAAAGTCATTTGGGAGTTACAAGACTCCTTACAATCTTGGTCATGATCGAGAGGAGCATATCGAGCCAAAGGCAAGCTAAATTCATGTCGTCTGAAGTGACAGCACCCCTCACGATCTCTCTCATATCGTGAGCATCCTAATCACAATCTCTAGCAAGTGAAATTCAAGTGAAGAAAAGGGGCAGTGCTGCTCCCTGTCCTTGTCACAGTCGTAAGCGTCACAACGATGATTTGACAACTCTTGTAATGACTATTTTAAGGCTCCAGCGATTATAAAATTGGAGGTCACGATTATGACAACTCCCCTCACAATCGTGAATGTCATTTCTTCTGTAAAAAGTTAAAGAAAACATTAAATGAAGATGGAGAAATATTAGAGACAAAAATCAAAACTTCAACTACTATAATTTCATCCTCCACTATAAAAAACCAAGTCAATAACTCATTTATTAAGTTAGATAGTTGGTTGAGAAAATTTATTGTGCTCCTTCAAGTTTTGTAATTCTATTTCTCAATAACTCTCTTTGTAAATATTCAATTCTTTTTAAACAAACTATTGTTGAGTTTGTATATACCACTCTGGTGAGAGATGGGGGAGTTAGTGATAAGATTTTTTCATCTACTCTTTTTAGGGTTAAGAAGTGGGTAGTGAGGATCTTGATCATTGAGGTTTAAGTGTTAGCCTTGCTAAAACACTTAGTTGAGAGGTTTAAGAATGAGTCTTGAATAAAACTTTTGTGAATTGGTGTAAGGGTTAAGTGTTAGCTTAGAAAAACACCTGGTTGTGAAGGTTATAAGTGAGTCTTGAAAACTCAAGTTTTAAGGTTGGTGTTGAGCCTTAAAACACCTTGTTGTAACAATTTTGGTAATAAAATTGGGATGAGATCAAGATTCTAACTTTGGGATAAGTTAGGGAAGATATAGGTTTGTTGATAAACCGAACACCTAAAATCATTTATGTCTTCTTCTATTTCTTACCCTAATCTCTTGTCAATTTCATTTAATTCATCTTAATTTTTCTTTAATTCAAATTAGCCTTATTCACCCTCCTGTAGGGCTTGAACATTTTTAATTGGTATCCAATTGGACTAAATTGACCAAAAAAAAAAATTAAAAATGCAGTGATTTGATTTGTGAACACAAATTTAGGAATGAAAATTTTGAAAAGATCCCTAATGCGTGCAATATAAAAATATGAGAGTTCAATGTAATACAAATAAAATTTAAGGGCTCGATACAATAAAACGTGAAATTTTAAGAGTTTGAAAATGAGTTTTACCTTTTTTAAAATGAAAATTAAATTTCATTTGTTAAAATAAAAACAAAAGCAACCAATAGTAACATTTAAAATCAACTAATAAATCAGTCGGTCACATATGATTCCATTTACAATGATATAAGCAATATTTAACATGATAAACTTATTAATAGATATTTTCACGTATAAATAATTGTAAAAAAATTTATAAATGTTATTTTTTTCTATTTTATCATAAATTTTTTAATTTGAAAAATAAATTTTTAAAATAATTGTAATTCTACTGCATGATTTAATAAATGATATATTAAATAAATCACTTCATTTTTTATACTTAAAAAGAATTTTTTTTTCTATAAAGAAGTTTGCATGTTTTAGATGAAAATATGTTTGTCATAATTTTTTTAAAGATGAAATATGTTTCATATTTTATATTATTCATGTATTAAAAATTATTTTTTATAAAAATATATTTAAAAACTAATTTTTTAGTGTTAAAAAAATCATTAAAATACTATCTTATTTGAAAAATTACAAAATTATTTTTATGAAAAATATATCTTCATAAAATATCAAGAAATTTTTTTATTAAAATGACAAAAAAATGTACTTTTGATTATTTTTTAATTTAATATGTCACGTGATTCAATATTATTAATTTAATATTTTTTATTGATTTATTAAAATTAAAAATATAAAAACTATTACCTTTATAGTAATTTATATATGTAATTTATAAAATAATAAATTAAATTTATAATATAAAACATTTTTATGCAAAAAGTTTGTGGTTAAAAAAAAGGCAACGGGGAAGGGAACTAACTAAAGACCAAAGGACCAAAACCGAAGTCCAAAATCGCGTGAACTCACCTCCGCTCTCCTTCCGTCGAAACCCTAGCTTACTTCCCCCTGCTCCTTTTCCCTGCTTTTCTTTTTTTCACCGGACCACCGTCGTCGCCACCGCCGTTAAAATACTGCTCCGCTCTCCATTAATCTCTCAATTCACTTCTTATATTCTTCGCTCTTTCAGCAATTTTTTACCCTTGGCGAATCCAATTTTTGCTAACATTGTAAAATTTCCGGTCAAAATCCAAAATTTTTCTCTATTTTCATCAACTTGCTATTGTTACTTCTTTTCAATTGTGAAACGAATTTCAAGAAGACGAAGGAGTGAGGAATTGGTGTGTTAAGTCCAGGAGGAGAAGCGATTAGTGGAGAGCGAAAAAGATACCAATTTTGGTCCTGTGATCCTTCAAGAGGAATAGTTGGCAAGAGTCCATGTCCAAGGTATGTTCTTTTGACCTCTAATGATTGTCTTTTCTAATGCTTTTTTTTTTTTTTTTAAGAAATTCAAGAATTGAAGAATAGAGAATGGTTTGTTTGTAACTCTAACTTGCACAATCAGAGCATGCTTATAATCAAAGAGTTGAAATGTTACCTAAAGGAGAAGAAGTTTTCCCATTTTGGGTGGGAAAAGTTTTGTGAATAGCTATACAAATCCAAAGATATGTGCTTTTAGTTGTCCAATGGTAACTATAGTTTCCCTAATTTAGTAATTAATGTCATATGGGTGGTGGGTTTAGAGGCTGTATCATTATTGACTTTCCTGTCCCAATTCTATATCTATTGCCATAAGTTAGAATAGAGGTTATACTGTTGGCAATTGCATTGCTTATATAAGTTGGCATACTTTAATACAATTAGTGGATAGAGAGGTTATTGGATTGGCATGACAGCGGTCATGACAGTTTCTTATAAACTGAGAAAACCTGGGAGCTTCAGCTGTTGAGTATTTCTCGGATAGTGGATTGTCGATCACTGTGTTGAAGTAATTGGCATGCAGATACTGATAGATTAGATTGTATTATTATTGTTATCTTTTGTATCCTTTTGTTTTGGCTTACAAATGGCAACTACAATGACCTAATTCACTAATCAATGCCACAAGGGTAGTGGGAATGGAGGCTACAGTATTGAAAATTGCATTGTCAAGATAATGCTAACTTATGGTGTCCAATTCAATAGTCGATATTGGAATTACTTTTGTATATTACCAGTTGTATCACCTATGCAGTTGCCATAATCTAGCACTGGTAGTTTACATAGATGTTATAGATGTAACATGATGGTGATGATGGTTGTTTTTGGGTGAAAATTGAGGGAATCTGAGCACTATATTGATGCATAGTTCTTGGTTAACAGAAAGTAGCCATGTGTATTTTGAAGTAATTGGCATGAAGATAAATATATTTTGTCTCCTTTCATTTTGCCTGGGACTCCAAAAGCAGCTACCACTTTAGCTCCTTTTTGAGTGATGAAATTTATCTTCATTTCATGGTTAATACCATTCCATACATTAATGCAAGATTAAATTTAGAAGTAACTTTCATGAAGCATAAGCATATGGACCTAAACTAACATTTTACAGTTTTATTTTTGGATCCTGAACTAACATATTAGGGTTTATTTTTTTTGGGTCTTTGGCAACTGTTACTGTTATAGTGCCCAGAGAACTGAAGAATGAGATGTGAAACATTGAATTTGTGTTAAACTTACTGCATTATGCTGAAGCATAATCGTGAAAAAAGGGACAAGTGCATGAACACTGTTTATTCCCTGATAGATATTTAAACCTCTTTTACTATCATTTGGCGATACTTTTGTTGCTTGGCATTAGATCTCATGTGCTTCAAAGGTCAGTGATAGACACTGAGAAATGAATTAATTGGAAAAAAAAAAGCATTCTAAATTTTTGTTTGTTATACTGACTGGAACTTAAATTCATTAGTAACCATGACATATGATTGCAATTCTTTTGTACAAATGATTAGAATGGGCCAATCGTGAGTGCTTTATTTTGCATTTGATTAGAATAAAAATATGCCTAGCTTAAGGTCTTGGTTAACTGTAAATTCCTTGTGTATCTCTTGGAATTTAATTTTTAATATTTGATATTTTATGGTTATTAAGCATTTTTCCATGTGTAAATGAAATTGCAGTTCATGTTTCACCTTCTCATGAAACATTGACCATGGATCCTGAAAGCAAGAAGTTTGGAAGAGGTAAGAATTTATTTTTGCAGTATTTTGTTTGTTTGCACCTTTTTCTCTCCTCATTTTTCTTAATTACCAGACCTTAGATCTGGTAGTCGTAGAATTATTTACTGTTCTGCATGGGAAAACGATTCACGGGTGGACCATTCTCATTTGCATATTTAATTGTTTAAATTTAAAGCTATAATTTGATCTCCAGATCCATCAATCGCCTTTTAAACTACAGCACTGTATCTTCAGGACAAATGTTGTCGTTGCATATGTACGGGGAGGTTTCTGTGTTTTTTCTGGATGTAGGCCCTAGATGTGGCATTATCTTTTACCCAAAATCATTGAATTATATTTGCATCAAATAAATGTTGCTCTTGCTTGTGTATTCCACATAAGAGTCTTGGAGGAGCATTATGATCTCTAAAATGGAAAAGGATTGGAATTGTTACTGCTGATGTTCTCATGCTGACCTTTGGGCCATAGAGTTTCCTTAGGTTAGCTTGTTAGGAGCATCATTTTTTTTTCATCATCATGGATACATTTCTTGTATTTGTTATTCAAGTCATTTATTGGTTATGCTATTTGTATTAGAACAGCCTAACTCTTCATCCAAGCAACACTCATTAAGTGTGAGTTTTCAGTGCAAACTCATCTGTTTGTAAAAACTATATATTTGTTGACAGTTGGACACTTTGTAGTGGTTGAATGTTGTAATGAATGAATCTAAGATCCATTATTAGTAATGAATAAATCTAAGACTATGTTAATGATTTTATTATGTTTTAAAATGTTATAGTAACTGAATTAGAACAAGTACCAATAAAACTTCACAGAAAGATCATGCATGTATTGATATTTAAGGTTTGGCATACTTTACCACTTCTTAATATTTAAGAAACTTTGAGAGATTTTGGATATCTTTGCTTGTCAAAGAGAAAAGGTGTATTAGTTAAATGGATTTATTTGGTTATTATTTTAAACATTTGTATTATGTAACTCTCTTCATACAATTAAATAAGGGGATAGTGATTAGAAGCTAAGAGGTTAAAATAAATAGATATTTACTTAGCCCAGAGGATGAGAATGATGTTTCCCACATGTTTTTTTACATTTATATGACGCCTTTCGGTTTGAATTGTTAGGACCAAGAGAGCTGACTGGTGCTGTTGATCTTATAAGTCATTACAAGTTGTTGCCTCACCATGAGTTCTTCTGCAAGCGGTCACTTCCTTTGTCAATTTCTGACACACATTATCTACACAATGTGGTGGGAGACACTGAAATTAGAAAAGGAGAAGGCATGCAATTAGATCAGCTTATCCAGAATACCTCCTATTCCAGAGACAACAATACACGCATTCAACCATTTGATTTAGATGTACTCAAAGAGGCATTCCATCTGAAAGAAACCACCCCCATAGATTTGCCTCCCGTAAGAATCATACTCCCTGGAGATTTTTCTGTCTATGGGTTTAGTTATGTTTTGATAACTTCCAAGCTGCATGGCATTAGGTTTCGCAATTATTGTCTCTGATGGATATTTTACCACTGACCATTGCAGTTGTGATGATTATTTTTGTTTCTCTTTGTTGCTCCTTTTCCTTGTAGACTGAGAAGGGGACTCCTACTGTTGCTGCAAAATCGAAAAGTGAGTCTAAAGACAAGGAGAGGAAGCATAAAAAACACAAGGATAAAGATAAGAAGGATGACAAAGAGCATAAGAAGCACAAGCGTCGTCACAAAGATAAAGATAGAAGTAAAGATAAAGACAAGGAGAAGAAGAAGGATAGAAGTGGGCATCATGATTCTGGCGGTGACCATTCTAAAAAACATCACGATAAGGTTGGAAGCTATTGCTCTGTTGTAGCTACTATTTTAACACATTTGAGAATTTGTGGTAATTGGGAAATCAATGAAAGCTTTGTACTAGTTTGCAATCATTGCTATCAATGTTTAAATGGCTATTATTCTTTCACTGCTGAAAATAAATTAAGTGTTGTGGTAATGAGGAATGTAGTACATGGTTTAATGTGAAGATTTTAGTCTAAACCTTTTAGGAATGCTTTTTATTTCTTCCCCTTCCCCTGTGAACCCCACAGTTCACCTCCTCTCTTGCAAACCTAACCCCTCCTCCCCCAACCTTCTTCATTCCCCTTGTTTTTTTCTTTGTAATTGATTTTCAATGGATCTTTGGAATTCTTATGATTACAGAAAAGGAAGCATGATGGAGATGAAGATATTAATGACATTCACAAGCACAAAAAAAGTAAGGTAATGTATGCTAGTTTTATGTTTGGATTACTTTGCTCTATGTTCAGTATCAGCTCATCAGTTCTTATATGAATTATGCCAATATGATGCTTTCCATTCATTAGCTTCTTAGTTTCTCTAAACTCGCCTCTCTTATCTCATTTTTCATTTTTTTTTAAAATAAATTTTCTTCCAGCATAAGAGCTCAAAAATTGATGAAATTGGTGCAATAAAGGTAGCTGGCTGAAGTGGTCCATGTACTATTGTTCGTTTATTGTCTGAATGGTTGTTGAGAGTTTGGAAGGAATTTTCACTTTAGCTAGTAAAATTATTTGAGGTAAACATCTTATTTACTCTCCTACAACTTACTCTATCATTCACCTCATTCTTTTCACAGCTAATGCATGAAATGTGTGAATGGACTGAAAAACAACAGAATATCTGCTTTTTTCTATAAGCTTAGCCATGTTAAAACCAGTTCTTTTAGTCTGCTTTGCACCCTTTAATTTTACACATCATTTTCTGGGCAAGAGGAAAATATGAATTATCTTAGCTCTTTTATCAATGCATTAACCTTGAGTCTCACAGTATCATTAAGATTACCACTAGCTGTCTATGTTTTCACGTGCTTAGCTTTGATTTTCAATTGCACATTGATCCCCTGTGGAAGTAGTTACGTTTCCATTACATATAGTTTAGCCTATAGATTCGAAGTCAGAGATTGTTTTATTGAACTTGGGAAGATAATATATGTCACTGCTAAAATATGTAGTTAAATTATAGACACGAGAATGTAATTCACTTAATTTTGAAATTTAAACTGTCGAGTGTTTTTTTTTACTGTGGGGGAATCTATAAATGTCATGGAAGCTTGTGGAGTTCAAATTTGTATGCAGAAACACAAGATGGGAAAGTGTAAATGGCCTAACTAGGAACTACAGGAAATTGCATTTCTATGCCGGTACTTTTGCATTTGACATTGCACTTGCATATTATCCTTATATTCTTTGAAGAAGAGATAAGTCTGCTCTTCTGTTGCATGGAAACTGCTCTCCATAGCATTTGGTATTCTACGCAATTCTGTGTTCTGGATACTTTAGTTCAAAGCAACATCTTTTCATATTCTTTACGTAGTTGAACAAAAGTAGCAGCCAGGAGTCTGCAGTGAGACCTCTTAACATGTTTCTCATTTTTATGCAGGGGTAGGTTTTGAACTGACTGAAAATGTGAAGATGGTGAATTCACCTGACAAAGGAAAATTTGGACGTAGGGTAAAAATTTCTGAAAATGAACTTTGTATCATAACTACAATCATATATTTGCTGGTAATAGGAGAAACTTCAATCCTTTTCTTTCTTCTTAGTTTTAATGGTGCATTGGATATTTCAGCATATACACATTATCGTAATCATTTGTGGTTTTAGAGTAGCCCAAAAGCTTAGTCCTATAATCTGTTTCAACTAGAATTTGTAGTCTTGAATTGTAGGAACCAGGAAGAAGAGCAGGTTTGAGAATGAGGATTTTGTATATTAATTCCCTTGTTACTCCATTATTGTGGCAATGACTGATTTATCTTGCTGAACTTGCAAAGAGACTGATACTTTATTATGGGATGATATTCTTTTGTAATTACTGAACAAAAAGAGGTAATGATTAGGTCACTGATGGATCATTATTGCACCTAATTTTGAGGTGAAGAATGAGAACTTTTGTTATTGTCTTATTACTCAATTATTTTATCTTGTACAGTTTTTCCTTTCAATTGATCGGACTTGGATCATAAGATTTGTACATATATGATACACATGTATGAGATGATCCATGCCAAACAAGGGCTGTTTGCTCAAGTAATGAATATTGTAAAGTGAGATCATGGGTTCGATCTTTCACTCCCCTTTTGACCTTCCAATTATTAAAAAAAAAAAACCTGTTTTTAAAGAGTATATTCCATGGATGCTTAACGTGAGGTCCAAATTGTTTTTTTGAGGGCCGAAGGTTAAGTAGCCAAGCCACAAAGATCATGGTTTCAATTTATGTTGAGACTTCTTTACCGTTGTTAGAAAAAGAAATGTTTTTTAGAGGAAAACGAGTGGCCATTATGCTTAAGTGGGTCTTTTGGCTCTCGGCAGCAAGCAGTCCTTTTGTCGGATTTTTGTATTGTAGAGTGTCTGTAGATTATATTTTGTCATCTTGCAGGAATGAGGATTGCCACCAGGACTAACAGGAAGATTTTTTTGTACTGAAATAATCCTCTAATGGTTGTCTTTAATAAATCTGTGCAGCCAAATGGCTAGTTTTCAATGGCAATTGTGGCTTTAGAGTTTGTGAAAATAATAATGTCCTGATGTAGAACAATAGAATACAGTGGTCATCGTACATAAAGGGATCTTTCTTGCCAACACATGGATGGCACAAATAATCTGTCCACGAATATAACCAAAAAAGAAAAAGAGTAAAATCTACATGAATTATGAAAAAAAAGGGTTAAATATTTTCAAGTCACCCAATTATACTTTTATTACAGTTTGGTTATCAATTTTTAATTTATTTTCTGATTTTATTTTAAAAAGGCTACTATTAAGAATTTGTAGTCATTCAATTTTATCTTTTTTCAATTTAGTCCAGAATTAAAATGAATCTTAAAAATTCTTTTTCTTACCTTTTTTCACGGCTTTGAGGGTAAATCTGTTCCTACTATGTGGAATCAAAGAGTTACTCAAGGATCAAGAAAGATGTGATTTAGAATTTCTTAATACTTTCATCTTGATCTACCAAATCTAAGAATTTTCTAAGGTTTTAAGTTAAATTGCTACTGTTTATATTTGCTGCTTTAATGGTAGGGTCAGTAATATAAAGAATCATTTTTTTTTAATTTATGTATCTCTTTTTTTGTAACATGTGCTTTCAGAACTTTTTCCCTTTTTATAGCATCGAGCCTTTCATTTACCAATCTGCATACTTTAATGGCCAAGACTTGTCTTTCTTCTAATGAATTACCAAGTATTCCTTTAGCATGAAATTGTTCAAGGAGTTAGTTCATGTCATTTTGTACATTGTTGAATGAAGTCAATTCTAATGGATTATTGAAATTTGAACTCTCTATTCGATTTTCCATTATTCTTATAATTTATTCAGAACCTAGGAGATGATTTAAAATTATAATAATTATATTAGTAATACACAACTTTCTATTTTATTCAACACAATTACAATAATGGTTATGATATTCTAAATGAATATTAAATTCTTTTTGACCAACTTCAAATAATTTTTGTTTTAAATTTCTTAAACTATTAGCATTAGACTTATCAAACAAACATAGATGCTTAACAAAATTTTCTATAATAAAAGACATGAAGTAAACAAAAATATAAATAAAACTCTATTTATTTATTTTTTTATAGAACTTATGGACTTATTTGTAAAAAAAAAGTTCAAATTTAGACTAACTTGATAATTCTAAATTCTTCATGGATTAGAAAAAGTTTTTAGCAATCATTTTAAAATTTAATAGAAATTCAAGTTTGGTGACCAAAATAAAACAAGATGAAATTTAGTACCCTTCTAAATAATTAACCCAAGAAAAAATAAGCCATAGCTAAAGCAAGTGGATTGTGATGTCTTGGTTGTTTATGGTAGAGTACAGGCAGTAGGTTGATGAAATGATTCTCCCTCATTCTGGTCTTCTATCCAAATGATTGAACTTTTTTCACCATTAAAATCAATAAATTAGAGATAAACTGAGATGAATTTAATCATGTAACACTTGTCTCTTTACTCGTTGGTTTAAATCTATGAAAATAGAAGAAGAACCAGAATTTCATGATTTTTTTTTTTTTTAGAGAATATCAATGGAAGCATAGTTTATCATATAGTTTTCTTTAAGAAAATGAGTTCTGAATTGAAGAACTTAAAGCATGAGAGAAAATTAGAACTTTAGCCAACAATAATTTTTTAAAAAAAAATTAATTAGGAAAAAAGAAAATTGATTTTTTTTTAACTATTAGAAAAATTAAGATATTCCAATGATTAGGTAAACAACACATGTGTGCAGATTCCAAACTCACCATGACAATGCTTAAAATGTTTTTGTCCACATGCCTGCAGCAGCAGCATCTTCATAGTTGAATTATATTACTATACAATGGGGAAGGTAACTCCACAAAATGAACCCTTCAAGAATAGAAAGTTCCTTAGGACTCCAAAATTAACACACAATTTAGCCAAGGAAATGCCCCCTAAAAGGGCAGCATACCCATCTCTTGAAACTTAATGGAAGCCATGCAAAGACAAAA
>CATIWK010143500.1:0-14829 GCA_949634005.1 Mallotus japonicus | reverse complement strand
ATTTTTTTAAAATTTGTTAAGTTACTGCCTCAAGAAAAATAAACTATATTCGATTTTTATAAAATTAGATTTTGGTATAAATGCAAAGAGTATTTTCATAAAGTGTTAATATTATTTTATTGATTGAATTTATTTTTTTTTAATTGGTATTTTTGCAAAAGCAACATGTTTTATGAAGTTGATTTAGTATTTTTTTTTCACAATAACAAAAACTACTATCTATATTTAACTAACGAATTATTAGATTTATCAAAATTAAAGCCATATGTTTCAACACTTGCATTATCTTGTTAGATGCAAAAAATAAATTACAATATGTGTTCTCATTATGAATATTTTTGAACATGTACAAGTACAAGCTTTATAGTCAAACAATTTCTCACACACCACCCATGAACACTCTTAAAAGTCATTGTTGAAAAGTGATAACTTACAATATTTATTCTTTGACTCCTCAAGAAAATAATTTTTAAGAGAGATGGGATGTAAAAGCAAAATCAGCACATTCTCTTTGTCTCCTTTAGAAAAAAAAAAAAAAAAAAAAAAAAAAAAGAAAAGATGGGATGTAAAAGCAAAATCAGCACATTTTCTTTATGATATTTTTGAATGAAAAAACCCTATTTTTGGTACCTTTGATTTTCGTATTTTTTTTTTCATTAAATTCCTATCTTTCAATTTTGCTCTATTTGATGTCTATAGTTTTATTTTTTTCATTGAGTCTTTATACTTTTATTTTTTTATACATTGAATTCCTGTGTCAAAATTTCAGTTCCTGTATTAAATACTATATCCAATTTAGTCCTTACAAAATATATAATTGAATCCTTATATTTTTAAATTATACTATTTAAATCCTTACAACTTTTATTTTTAGTTAATCAAATCCTTATTTTTAAATTTTTTAAGTTGATTTTTAAAATCCCAAAATGCATATTCTTTTATTTTTTATCTAGTTACAAATATAGATTATCAATTTTTATTAAATTTCTATTGATAAAATTGTGTATGATTTTTAAAACTATGTATAATACAAATTTAATTTAAATATATAAATGACAAAAAAATTTATATTTTTGATTCAAAAATATTTTAGCTAGATATTAGTGTTTGTATGGAAAATTAATAAATTTATGATTTCACTAATGTAAAATTCTAATTAAATACGTAACTAATACAACTTTTGAAAACATGGTAGATTTAAATTTTAGATCATCATTAATTAATATATAAAGGTTTAATAAAAAAATTATATTAACCAAATTTTTTTATTAACCTAATATTTTATAATTCATGTGACCTTAAAGCTACAATAATTCATGCATATAATTAAGATACAAATGCTTTTATTTATTAAATTTATCTATCAATTAGCAAAAATATGAAAATATTTATAACATTATTTAATATTTTTATATGTAAATGATTTATATATAAGTTTTAATTCACCAAATTAAAATTTTCAAATTATAATTAAATAACTAAATTAGATAAGAAAATAATTAACAAAAATAGTGATTTAGATTTTTAATAGTTTTATTAGGTTACTTTAGTGAAAAAAAAATTTAATGAAATTACAAATTTATTAATTAAGTATATAAATGTTGATGACTAATTAAAATATTTTATATCAAAATAGATAAAAAAAAATATTTATCATATATATTTAATTTGGATTTCTATTATACGCATTTTAAAAATATTTTTTAAGATTATATATATATTTTTATTAATAAAATTTATTACAAATAAATGACCTATATTTTAACTATGTGAGAAAAAATTAATGAAAGAATATGTATTTTAATATTTTAATAATTAAGATAAAAAAAGTCGAAAATAAGGATTTAATTGGCTAAAAATGAAATTGTTGAGGATTTATTTAGTACAATTAAAAAAATATAGGGAGTCAATTATATATTTTACAAGGACTTAATTAGATATAATGTTAAAATATGGGAACTGAAATTTTGACTGAGGGATTCAATGTGCAGAAAAATAAAAGTATAAGGATTCAATGAAAAAACAAATAAAAGTATAGGGATCCAATATAGCCAAATTGAAAGATAGGAACTCAATGAAAAAAATACGAATAGTTAAGGGACCAAAAGTACGGTTTTTCCAATAGTATTATACATATGCTACTTAATATATACTACTTAATAATATAATGAAAAGTATATAATTAAGTTCACTACTATTTATTCACATTTATATATTATTTATTATATTAATATTTGGTACTATATTCGGTTTTAGTTTGGTACAGTTCTCGATTTGGTTTTTTTTGTAAATTAGTCACAAAATTTGGTTCAGTCCGGTTTAAAATTAAAATTATTCGGTTCAGTATGATTTTAATGTCTTTTGATTCAATATGTGAATTCGATTTGTAATTTTTTCTGTCTCCTATTCAGCCCTAATTGCAACTACACGTAAATATTACGCTTTTTGTAATTGATGACATGACATAAGTGAAAAAAAATAAATAAAAAAGGAAGAAGAAGAAGAAAAGGGCACATGCACATTAATTTTGTTTGTTAGATGAGTGTAGTCTACGGATGAAGCCTAATGGTTCAGTTAATTAATTGTTGGATTGAAATTGTAATTAGGTATTTTATATTGTAATTGTAATTAGGGAGATTCTTGTCTAGGCCGGGTGTATATACACCCAATGGTAGGATTTAAAACATAAAACTCATGTCTTGTTTTAGTCAATGAAGTTACCAATATTTTGATGTGTTGTCTTAGATCCTACCATTGGGTGCAATACACCCAGCTTAGGCAAGAATCTCCCTTTTATATATATACATCTTCTGCATACTGAATAGAATAGAATGGAATAGTATGCCAAGAAATAGATGCAGAGATAGGTAGTGCCTGTAATTTTTTGTTTTGGTTGTTATGAGATATGCTGTGGGAAAGCAAATCATATTCAATTGTTTAACAAATGAAGCCTTTCTATAATCAATCTCATCTCATTGTGTATGCACTATGCACCATGCTCCATGCACCATGCACCATGTACAATGCACCATGCACCATGCACCATGCACTGCGTGTGTGTATGCATATTGTATCTCTATCAGCTCTTCAATCACAAAAATTAAGAATCAATTCTATAGACTTCCAAAACCCTGTCCTCCGTATCCAATCCATCCATCCTAATCCTACTTATATATTACACACTCTCTTTCTTTCTGTTGACAGCTTTGAAATCCCACCATTCATTTGTCATTCAAACTCACAAATTACTTCAATGCTTCTTCCTCCACTGCACAACTCAATTAATCCCAAACACCACACCAGCGACCTTTAGTAGTCAGAGTCCTCTGTCCGTCGAGAAGCTGCTGCACCATCATCTCTCATGTTCGTGCTCGACCGCTGAACTAATCGTACCAACGCTTGAACCACCTCTGACATTGGCGGCCGGAATTCAGGCTCCGTCTAATACCACAGGATATATAACAACCGTACGTTAGCTTTCTTCATCAGCCATCAGCCATCAGCTAGCTTTTGTCATTTCTCAAAAAAAAAAAAAAAATAGATTCCCTACTCTTCTTACCTGTATACAAAGGGCAATGATATCAGCAAATCGAGAGACCGATTTGGTAGGGTATAGTCCACGTAAGGCAGGGTCCACCATTTTTTCCAGTGCATCAATGTCGTGCAGCTGTGGGGTAGCCCAACGGGCTAGGCATTGTTCTAATTTTGGTTTTGAGCTGCACAGAAATTAAAGGAAAATTAATTAATTAATTAATTAAACTATTAAATTAAAACACAAATTCAAACTTACTTGTCGAAAGGCATTCGACCAGTTAACAACTCCAACATCACCACTCCAAAGCTGTAAATATCACTCTTCAGTGTATAGGCTGAAGGCCTTGTGCACTCTGGAGCATTGTATCCTACGCCTAGGTTTTGGCTTGTGCGCTGAAAATGAGACAAAACCAATCAACAGAATTCGACCTCATCTGGTCTAATAAAAGAAATTAAATTAAATATGCAATTAATTAAGGAGGCATGCATCTCTACTGTACTGACCTGGTGAAAATTCGCCAACCCATAGTCTGAAAGATGAGGATTGAGCTCAAGGTCAAGCAAAATGTTAGATGACTTGATGTTCTTGTGGACAAAGGATGGAGAACAAACTTCATGAAGGTACCTGAACATCAAAATTATATATATGAATGTAGTTTCAGCCGCTAAATGGCTAAGCTAGTTAGATGAAGATATATATGTATTGTATTATCAACTGAATGAAACTAAAAAAGAAATCTTTTGGTTTTTCAAAATGTTCATCATTAGTGACTGAAACAAAATATAAAGACAAGTGTATATACTCTACAGCTCGGGCCGTGCCCAGTGCAATTCTGACTCTAGTATTCCAAGTTAGAGGCTTGCTGTAGTCATCTGACATGTGCAGGAAGTCATGAAGTGACCCATTCCTGAAATACTCATATATCAACATGTTGTGCCCTTGTTCCGAACAATAACCAACAAGTTCAGCGATGTTCGGATGGTGGACTTTTGAGATGCTTGAAACAATTTCTGAAAATTCTTCTGGGCGCCCACCTTGAAAAAGTGATGAATCAATCTTTTTCACGGCTAACACCTGAAAGTGATGAGGTGAGGGAGCAGATCAGTCCCATCTGTTAGAATCTAATAATTTATCCAACTTCTCCATGCAAACATCGATAACTAACTAAGTTTACCTTGTCATCCGAATATTTGGCCCTATAAACACGACCAAGGGTTCCCTTACCAAGAAGACGGCCCATCGCAAAATTACCAGTAGCCGTCTGCAAGTCCGCCAAAGAATAAGATACAGCACGAATCGAGGTGCTTCTTCCGGCATTCAGACGGCTCGAAAACTCATTGTCCTTTAAGGATTGTGCAAAATCAGAACTTGGAGTCTTGTACCCGATGGACGGAGATTTTTGCATTGTCTTCATATCAATCCTAATTGAATCAAATGATTCATTTTCTGTTGCCCGCCGGCAATAAGTAATCATGTCAGAAGTACATTAATAAAGCCATTAATTATATTATTAATTGATCTGAAAATTAAGTAACTACCTGATCTGAAGTCTTTGCACAGTGAGTGATTGGATAATTCCTGAGATGCAAGGGGAGTAAATGTTCTACGCTGGCTAGCCCTCTCTTCATCAAGAAAATGTGAAGAAGGAGAAGATTTTCTTGTTGAAGAAAATAGAGTAATGAGGAGTGCAACAACCACCAAAGAAGCCAAAACTATTAGAGCAATAGATAGCCCACTCATGCGCCCCTTCCCGCCCTCACCTTTCTCATGTTGCTTATGTTTTGCTGTAATAGCTTTCGCACCAGGTGGAGGAGGAGGAGCCGGTCCTGATGACCAAGAATTTCCTCCAGTTCTTCACAAAATATTATCACAAAGTCAGACATAGTCAGACATGAAGCTTCATTCCCTAGAAAAGAAAACAAGGTCACTCACTCTATGTTCTCAATGCCTTCCAGCTCGTCAGGGACCCATCCAGTGAACTCGTTGTTTTCAACATCCCTGCCGATATATATATAAATATATATTTGCATCTTTCTCCATCAGACAAACATATACTCACTTCAACAGCATGAACTCAAAAATGAATAACAATAGCGTAGGCTGAAAGAAAACATATATACTGCAGTTGATTTAATGTAATTTGTGCAACTTGCATACTCACAAAGTATCAAGGGGAAGGCCCGCGAGGACATTTATGGAACCTGTGAATTGATTGTTTTGCAAATGCCTGTAAGAATAATGCAATGCATAACAGAGTCACCAATAAGAAATTCAAACCATCTACTGCATATGAATATCCATCCTTTTATAGCTAGCTGCTTACAATTTGTTGAGGCTTGAAAGTGATGCAAAACTCTGAGGCAGATTGCCTGAAATAGAGTTGTAGGATAAATCCCTGTAAGCCATCCCATGAGTCAGTCAGTCAGCAATTCAACATTCTACATCTTTACTTTAGAGAGAGAAAATCTTTTTATGTGATGATATGATTAAATAAAGGGATACAAGAGAAGAAAGGAAACACCAAGTAATCAAGTGCCAAATAAATCACAATACATCATATTTCTAATTATTTCTATAGTGTTTTCCTTAACGATAAGACCAAACATTTAAAGGGTGCTGTCTCAAGGCAGTGATCATTCTTTGAGTTTGAGATGTACATTTCATAATGAACAAATCAATTAAACACTAGATGGCCATTGTAATCCTTGATCTATCTATCTATCTATCGGTTCAGATAGTTTAATTGCAGACCAGATGATAATATATAATATTTACAGTTGAGCACAGGGATTGCATTTCATAATGGAGAAGTTCAAATTTAAGAATTTTCATGAACATGAACGCGAACAAGAAGGATACTGCCAAAGATGAAAAGGATGTAAAGAATACTACTTACAATGTTTGAAGTTTTGAAAGTTTTTGAAACATGTCACTTAACTGTCCATTTAGCTGATTATGGCCAAGATTTCTGCACGCGGCAAGAAAATAATTAGAATTTGGACTTGGACTCACTGCAGAGTAGCTTAGCCAATAAAACAACTTTTCTTACAGATATTTGAGGTCAGTCATCTGTGAAATTGAGTAAGGCACATTTCCATTGAACCTGTTATTAGAAAGATCTCTGCATTTGAATTGAAGATCGTAGGATTAGAATTAATTAAAATACATCTGGAGTAGTCAAACAAGTCAGCAATAAGAGTGAGGTAGTACAACAGAAAGCCAAGGTCTTCTTGATCATTAGCCTTTGACTTCCACACTAGAAGGAGCTAAGCCTTGCCATTGATGGCACCTAAGTTCTTAAACAAACAGCGTCTAAGGAAAAAGGTTCTGTAAAGATATGAAAATAACCATTATTTTTTTATGATTTAATTAGATGGTGCAAGTTTACACAAGTGTACTTGGGCATATTACACAGCCACCATTTCACATTCCATTTTCTTAAGGTGATTACATATGCACATTGTTGACATAGCACATAAGTTAGACTCAAGAAAACTAAACAGAGAATTGACCCTGAACTAGCTCGGGGTTAGCTGCATAAACCATTTTCCATCATTCTCAGAAATCTAGTAAGTTGAACTCAAATTTAACTGCAAGTTAGTGACCATAAAAAATTCAGTCAAAGTAAGCTTCACAATTCTACTCAACTTGGCTTGCCAATAATGAATGAAGCAGAAAAGAATTGAAAAAAAAAATAAAGAATTTAGTAGAACAAAACCACACAGGAAGAACATGAAGCATTCATTGTCACAAGGACTTCTGCGGAGCGACAAAAATAATGTTCATGGAGAGACGGGTGAACCACAGCTAACTTACAAGTGAGCTGTATTAGGAGGAAGCTGATATGGTATGTCATTGTTGAGCTTGTTCTTGCTCATATCACTATACTATGACAAAAAAAAAAAAAAAAAAAAAAAAAAACGGCCTTGAGGTTATGCTTTTTCAACAAGAAAAATGTAGATTAAGAGGTTATGCCAAGAATACACAGGGATGCCTCACAAGTAGGTGACAGATTTCAAGTTTGACAATTGGTAGCCCATTGATCCTGTTAGTCCAAGGCCAGACAACTTTCTGCAGAAATATATATTAGAAAAAGAAAAAATTAAGAAGTGCTAAGTATTTGAATCATTAGAATTCTTTTGAAAAGAGACAGTGAGATTATTAACAACATTTGAGTAACAGATGAGCCAGAGCAAGTAATTCCTTGCCAAGAATCACCACAAGGGTCACCACCACTAGAGTTCCAGCCGCTCAGCCGTGAAGGGGAATTTAAGCCCGTGAACATGACATTGAGAGCAGAGACTGCAATGCAAACGTGGCATGTATATGTATATCAGAATCTTGAACTGCATGTGTTGTGCATTTATTAATTATAACAAAATGAGAAAGGGAAAGGGTCCAAAGCAACCGGTTCTTCGCAGTTATAGTTAGGGGATGAGAAATGTAGAAATTAGGCAGATGGACAGTGACTAAAAATGACATCGCAAAAAAGATAGACGTACCATCTTGGGAGTTAGTTTTGGAATGGACAAGGGTGGCTAGGATCCCAAGAGAGACGATCAAGAACCCTACAAGACTCTGGTGCATCTTCGCACAGCAAAGCATAACCCAGAGAAGAATATGTATATATCCTGTGGAAAAGAAAAAGAAGAAAAAGAAATGGATGGATTAGTTTTGCAAAAGCAAGAAAATGCAGCAGCAGGAAATCAATGAAGAAGATGCTTGAGAATTGAATTGAGGCCAAGGAGTTCGAACAAAAAATTGGGAGTTTTTTCTTTTTCGGTTGGATGGATGATTTTTTTAGGAGGTTTGTTTCTTGAAAAGGAGACTTACATCTATATTTAGAGAGTTTGATCAGGGGGAACGCTAATTTTGGGCATCAAACTGAGACTGCCATCTGCACTGCATACACACGCGCGCGCACACACACAGTTCACTCACAAAACAAAACTAAAGGCGCCAATGAATAAGGGCCTCCCAATGGAAAAATTAACGTTTATTCGCTTCATAACGGCTCTCCAACGGTTTTCGTCTAATTCCGTTCCCACTCGCTTTATAGAATACTTAACTTCACAGTTGAGTTGTTTTCTTTTCTTTTCTGTTCAATTATCTAGTAGATGCATTGCAGCTGATCAGGTCAGTCCAGAAAATTTCTCTCTGATAGAAATGCTATTCTTCAATTATTTTTGTTTTGTCCATAAAAATGACAAACTTTTACTTGTTTTGCAAGCAATGTAATATTACATAAGTGAGTTCTGCTTTTTCTAAGCAGTAGTCGTCTTTGTTTATCACGTTACATTCTACCAGGCCCCAAATAACTTAAAACATCTAATTTCATTTGCAATCTGCTCAGCGTCACCTCTTAGAGAGTGCAGTACTCTCATGATCCATTCAAAATTGGAAAAATTCCCAAAAAAATTCAAGCGTTGCCTCTATATAAGCTTCTTCAACGTCACAAGCTCCTGCAGTTATCTGTACACAATTATGCCACAACAGTGCGGCCAACTACTTGCAACTTATAGAAGAAAGAAAGAAAAAGAAAAAAAAAAGCCCTTATTCTATACAAGGTGAGAGAGAGAGAGAGAGAGAGAGAGAACCAAACCCCATAAATGGGCACACAGTAAGATTCCACGCCATCACTAATAATCGAACGTAGCAAATGTTAATAGATTGATCAGTATGAGTGTATCATTCTTGGCGGGGCTGCAATGCAGTTCTGTACCTTACCTTTCTCTGCTTTGGCCTGGAGAAGCATTTCGTTTTCTCAGCTTTGTCAGAATGTATGCCATAGCAACTTTAGCGCCTAGGCTAGATTGTCCACGGGACAGGCAGATGACACTCCCAAGAAGAAGTAAACCATTTGCTAAGACTTTCCTTGATGGCATTCTATGAAATTTCTTCTCTTTGGTTTCATCAACAACTATTCTGCCCATGGGAGTTGCTGCAGGACTAGCTGGGGTATCCCCAACAACATTCATCGTCTCTAATTCTGGTGGGACCTAGGTATAGAAGAAAATATCAGCCATAAGCAGAGACTCTTGAGGAAAATGTAAGACAAAGTGCGTAAATGATCTCCTAAATACAGTAAAGCTGGTGATTTTCATTTTGTGCCCATGAGAATGCAATAATAAGACCATCCTTTGATTCAATCAATGTCTTCAAAATGCCATTAAGTTATGTAATATATATGTTAACTCTTGAATTTAGCACCCATACAAAAGATGGGAGTCAAAACCTTAACATTTTCAATTGGTCAAATGGCATGACTGCTCTTTCTTTATCATAAATGATTTCCTTCATATTTTTTAATGAATCAACATCAGAAACATTAATAGATAGTCTCACCTTCTGAATTAGAGACACTGCAGGACCCATCTGAGGACAACTTATTGCATTGTACTTGCGTAGTGCATTATCCATCTTATACACATAACTCCATATGCCCCTAGCAAAAGCCAACTTTGCCATCTCCACATTTAAACCAGCATCTTCTTGGTGATACATCTTTATCTCACATGCATTTCTACCAGGCACTGTAACAAAATATAATTCATATTAAGGAATGATTAGATTACCTCCAGCTTAAACCTGATACTTTGAAGTTTGAAGGCTAAAAAAAGTATAAATATTAAGCAAAAGTACAGCTTTCCCAGAATAGACATATAAAATTACAAGAGAAACCCCAGAAAATGAAAACTAGGAACTTGCCTTTCCTGATTCTCCAACCAGATCTGAAAAAACTCACTCTTACATACTTTTTGTTCCGAGGCACTAAAGGATGCTCACAATCCTAAGCATGACCAAAAAAAAAAACCAAATAATTGAACAATATATATATATATATATATATATATATATATTAAAAAAGAATGAATCATCAAAGCATACAAAAGCTTGAGGAGAACTGACATGTCAAATATTCCTTAGAGACAAACTAAAAGCAATAAAACTGCTGTTTCTCAAAGCATCATAATGAATTACCAAACCTAGTATAGTGCACATTCACCATTAAAAGTTCCAAGGAATGAAGAAGGAAAGAAAGGATAAACTGTGATCCAATAAAAGCAGAAGTGCGCACGCTTGTAAATCCAGTGTGATAGGACAAATCAAATCATGGAGAGAATATAAACTCATTCTTTTGCATCCTTCGCTGATTCACCAGCAGCCACAGCTGACAGACTAATTGAAGATAAGGACACAGTATATTTTCCCAGAGAGTGTAGGAAAAAAAAAGGTAAAAGCTCCACCATTTCCGAGCTCCCAGTAAAAAAAAAATATATATATATATATATAACAGTTAAGAAAACTTCAACTACGATATAACGCAATATTCCTGACAAATTCTGCAAAGAATAAAAATGCAAACCTTATAGGTGAAAGCAAAGTGATATGTCCTTTAGTAGATTTAAGATTTGTGCATGGCTTTAAAAGTAGACAGACTTGCAGAAAAAAGAAAAATGTATCTTGGGATTGTTATGATTATGAGCGTGGTCATTGTTGACGGAGAGCTTGTGTTAATATATGTTGGTTGGTTTGATAAGGTTAGTGGTGGAGGAAATAGAAGGGAAGAGATGAGTAATACCTTGATAAAGCAGTAGAAAGAATGATCCCTTCCCTGCCATAATCTCCAGGCGAGCACGTATTCCCTAGGAGTCAAGAGAGGGAATTTCTTGATGGTGCGGCCAATTTCAATCCCATGGGTAGGATGGAATTCGAGGTGGTCGTGGAGGAGCAACGTCTTGTCCCACTGCATTCTGTAATCATTATCCAGGCAGAAGTCCCTAAGGAGCTGAGGGGAGCAATTTTCAAAGACAGTGACACTGGAGTATTGAATGGGAGCGCCCTGCAAAGCGAGCAATAAATGAATATTTATGTGATGTAGTTTAGGAGGAAGTAAAAGAGAAGACAAGGGTTATAGGATAGCAAGAAAGAAAGGAAGGGTTATACCTTGGGTTTGAAGCAGGAAGCAGTGTAGGAAAGATGATTGTTGGATTTACAGATGACGTGTTCCCATTTGACATTGGGGTCGGGATCCAAATTTTGAATTAAAAATTTTAAATCAGCTTCTGATACAAGCTCTGACTCTGAGATTCTACAATTCAAAAAACAAAACACACAAATAATTAAGCAATTGTTGATCCAGTGCTTCTAGGGCGGACGGAAAAGAAAACAATAATCAATCAAACAAACTTCCATTGGATTGGATTGGATTGAACTGAATACTGTGATTGGGTGATCGCAAAACGATTTTTTTTTTTTAAAAGAACTGAATAAATCAAAGAAAATGCATAAGATCGGAATACATACGCGAATTCTTGGGGAGGGGGAGGAGAAGCGTGGGACATAAGAGGAGGAGGAGGAGGAGGAGGAGCACGGCGTTTAGTCTTTCTTCTAGCAGCGTGAAAGAAAAAGATGAGGAGGAGAGAAAGGAAGGTGGTCCATAAACATAAAAAACCCAATTTTTCATGTTGATGTTGGAGTTGGAGTTGGTGTTGAGGTAACCACCGTCCAATTCCTCCTTCTTCTTCTTCTTCCTCCCATTGACTATTACTATTACAATCCATCATCATCATCTGCTCTGCTAACTTTGTGTTCGTGCATTCCTCTTATCTTAATCCTACTGCTACTGTCTTGTCTTCCGCTCGTATTAGCTCCCTGCTTTTCTTTGTTTACTTACCAAAAAAATCCCTCAACATCTGTACATCTTCTTTACTACTTACCATTAACAGTAGGGGTATTGCGGTCTTTCCATTTTTTTCTTTTATACAACACACAATAATTTTTTAAGGGCAAATATATTTTGATCTAATATATTACTTCATCCTGATATTTGAAAAAATACTTATTCATTCGTGATATTTGCTTTTTTTAGCCCTCATTAGTCCTTCTATAGGATGAAATAGTACACAAAGAAGCAAATATCAAGGATGAATAGTAATTTTTCAAATGTTAAGGATGAAGTAGTGTATTGGATCAAAATACAGGGATAAATCGTAATTTACCCATTTTTTTGTCCACCACAAAAAATCAACTTTTTTGTTTTACTATTTCACCCAAAAAGATTTCAATTTTGGCAATTTACCCCAATTTTTAAAGAGTGAACTACACATGCCCTTTTTAAGGGAGTAAAGCACATTAAATAACAATTCCTATTATTCCCTCGGTTACTTTTTAACTATCATGTTTTGAAAAAACACTTATTTAGTTTTTTAATATTTTCAAAATACTTTTGGCATAACAAGAATAAGTTTTTTAATGTAAAATAAATTTTGAATTTATCAATATAGGAATAATTTAGTTCTGTTTATTTATGTTTATATCCAAATAACACTTCCTTAATTCAAATGAAACTCTAAAATATGACAGTTAAAAAGGAACATAGAGACTATAATTTTTTCTTTTTTATCCTCTACTTCTCTATTTTTTTTTTTTATCCTCTACTTCTCTATTAAAACTAAATAACCACTATGGAAATTACCACCACCCACAACTACCACCATTGACACTATTACTACCACCCAAACCTTTACTACCACAAAAATCACTACAATACAAAATCAACACCACCATTACAAAAATCACTATCGCCTACTATCCAAAACCACCATCGCCACCTGACATCAAGAAAACCCTCCAAGAATTACAAAATCAATTGGGTCCAAACAAGTTGAGCAGCCATAGCATCACTTAATCCAACAACAACATTAGCAGTAGCAGTTCTAAAAACCTCATGAAAAGCTCTAAAACCTTCATGCCTAACCATTTAAAAATTGGTTTTTAAGTAAGATACTTGCAATTGAGCAACCTGTTGTTTGATTTTTAAAACAATAACGAGATAAAGAAGGTAATTGAAACACCTAAAAAGAGCATGGAAAAAAAAAAGAAGAAAAAATTTCATTTATCAAGCATTTCCTAATCAATTTCAACTACTATATGAATCTTTTGCTCTATTTCATCCTCCTCTATTCTCAAATTCATTTGCCCTACCAACCCAATACTCACAAAATCTATACAAAACTATATACAAAAAGAAACCAAACACAAGTCCAATATATATATACAAAAATCATGAAAATCAAAGCAATAAAAAATGAAAAAAAAAAGATATATTCAAGAAGCGAATTCTTTTTCATCTTGTTGAACCAAGTTTTGGCTCGGAGGCAAAACAAAACAAATGGTTGTTGGGAGAATAGGGGCATTGCTATTTATTGGGAGAGGAGAGGCGAGTGATAAGTTCTTTAGGAGAGGAAAGGCAGTGGCAGTGGTTACTGAATGAGGCAGTGGTGGCAGTTACTAGGAGAAGCGACAGCGACGAAAACTGAAAGAGGTGAAAATGGTAGTTGTTGAGAGAGATGGTGGTGGTGTTTGTTAGGAGGAGCAGTGGTAGGAATTTTTTTTGCTCTTTTGTGTGATTGATTTTTAATTTAATGTTTAAAATAAATGTTATTTAATGTAAATAATTATTTTAACAAGGGCTCTTTAATAAGAAGTAATTAATTAAATGAGAGAGTGTTGTTGGTTTTTTTTTTTTTTTTGTCATAGATCAAGTAGTTAATTCCCAACACCACAAAGAGAGGGGATAGGGAGGTAGGGGGTTTGATCCCTGGTTTCCTCAAATTAGATATCCACATCTTTTGCTACTTGGGCTACTCGTCGGGGGCAAAGGGTTGTACACTCTTGTTTTTTTACTAGAATTTGGGGTGAATTGTCAAAATTAAAATCTTTTTGAATGAAATAGTCTAAAAAGTTAATTTTGAGGTTAATTGCAGCTTGAATGACAAATCAAGGGGCAAATTGCCATTGTAGCCCAATATATATCATATCCATCAATAATAATCACTCTGCCCAAGTGCTCTCTCATTTTCAATGCCCGAATGAATCAATGGTTTGATTATATGACTTTGTGCACAGACAGATGATATGATATGATAGGATAGGTCTTTTGTTTTGGCTCACTATTTTATGTTTGCAAGATTGTAATTTCAGATAGCCCTTCTTATTATACATCGAGGCTACAAGATGAACCCCCCAGTTGAATGTGCACATATGTGGTCTGTGGTATTAACCTCATTCACTTATTTTAACTATGGATTGTTGGGTTTTGGCAAAATTTGTCAATCCCACATTGTTTTGTTATAAGGAGGAGGGGAAGTTTTTTTGTTATAAATAGACCCCTCCTCCCCTTTGTATAATCATCCCACAAATATTAGCCTTCTCCTATATTTAGGCTATTTGTACTCTTTCTCTCTCTTTTGTAATATTTCCTCAAATAGTGAAATATTATTTTGGTAGTG